>BNST01000604.1:0-11620 GCA_019650275.1 Xylocarpus granatum
AAAAGCTTTAGCTCTAGCTTCTCATCAACAATGAGAGGCGCCGCCAAGGAGGACACCTCATTTGACATGGCTTAAACTTTTCTGTGGGTGCGTGAGAAGAAGAGATAAAGTTCAATTGCAGCAAAGAGAAGAGGAGAGGATCCTAAGAGAGAGTATGTATTTTAATATGTGGAAGCACAAGAGGAGCGGAAAACTTGGAAACTATGTTTGTCTGCAAAATTAGTGCGACTGATTCAAATAATGCCACTGTTTTGGACCTCCGAAATTGATAACTTGCTTATGATATGTTTGGTATATATTCATTAACGAGTTCACTCCATGACAAAGGAGAGTATTGTCCACATCGCTGGCTGGCGATTATTTACCTGCAAAGTTTAGTCTATTCACCATGACCGGCTAAGATTGATGATATATCACCATCAATTAGAATTCTCTCGTGATCTAAATGTTTTTACCAATAAGTAAATTTTTTTTTAAATAAGTAGGAAGAGGAATTTACTTAGTTCATGAGCAACAGAAACTGGGGGCCCGTAGCTTTTGTCTGTTCCCAGTAGCAGGAACAAGCAGCAACTTCAGTTGAATGTCATTTGACCCACAACATTTGTCGTCTATATATGATTATTTCACAGTTGATAAATAATGATAGTGAAAGTTTGAAACGTGTGCGGTCGTGCTTTCAATGGAGGAAGTTGATGCTATGGTTTTTGTCCTTCCAATGTTTTTACTGATGAAAAAGTTTACTAAGAAAAATTTAGTTGGTGTGATATATACACACCATGAGAGAGAGTTTCTGAAAGGTTTTAATATTCAGATGAAGAATAGTTGTTTGGATGCAGAGAGAATGTCTTCCAGTTTTGTGAAGCAAACATAACAGTTGGTTCAATTCATCACTAATTTCAGAAGATATGTGAATATAGAACAATAGTTACAGTGTCAGGCTACCAGTATGGGCTCCAACTTTCTTTCATGGCTGCATTTTCAGTTTCCCTTTGTTTCCCAAGATTCATTAAATTAAAACCATCATGTGCAAATGAAATTATTATGTCTAATTTCTCTTTGTAATTTCTGCTAAGTCTTTGGTTTGCGTAACCTAAAGGATGTAAATTAATTGTGTCTCTCTTCCTTAGGTGTTCTTAATTAATTATATATTTTTCATACAGACTAAAAGTATAACCTTTTAAATGCCACAATCATGGTCATGTTTTGTATTTTCCTCGACTCGTGTTAAACTCGTAATGTGATATCCATTTTTGGATTTTCCTTTGATAAAGTTTGGAGACAAGTCAGACTCTTACCTAACAGGGAAGAGAAATCTTTGCAATCGGGAATAGGTAAATAAACATGTATAATCCACAAAAGCATAGTGAGCTGCCAAGTCACCGTTTAATATTTGGTCATTGGAAAATTGGAGTTAATGGACAACCAGACAAAGAAGTTAAAGGTCGTCAAAGTGAAAATCATGACAATAACAATTGTCTCCAAGAAAATAATGACAAATTCAATGAACTTGAGGTGTCTGCTGCAATTTCTGAAAGTGTTTTCTTCGCTTTCATGTTGCACAAAAATAGTGATGACACCTCTAAACAAAGCTGAGGATTCAATACGAGATTCAGCTTTCCGAGTTCTTCTATTATTTGTTTTTTTTTATTCATGCTATTCTTTGAAATTGGTTGGTGATTTCAAATAGATTCAAATTATATATATATATATATGTATATATGTATGTATCGAAACTGATTCAAAATTTTCCCTTGTCAATCAATTTCACCAATTGAAACCCTATAGCGGACGGATTGATAGATCAATCACAATAACACAGAGCAGTCACAGACGATTGTGAAGAAAAAAAAATCCTGACCAGAGTACGTAAGAGAACTAGATTGAGAGAAGAAACCTGACAAGGCATTGAGTCCATTGAAACATGATTTGAAAACAGAAGTGCTGCAAGAATTTGTGTCATAATCTTCTCTTCCAGCATCGATATTATTTTCCTCTACGTGCTTCAGCTTTTGCCACTGTTGCTGTTCCTCATGATCGTCAGAAACAATGAGAGGCGCTCTCCGAGAATCATGGTGATTTTCCATGGAAGAAGAAAGAGACCAAAGAAGTTGACAGAAGACAAGGCTGTAGCTAGATTATTTCTATATAGCAACGTGCTTATAGGAAACGAAGTATACCAGTTTGTATGGTATACGACTTCAGGTTTGATTCACAGATTATAAATCCTTGTCAAGTTTTGGACCCATTTGCAACAAAAATTTTTAACATCAACCGCATCTCAACTCAATAGTATTAACGTAATTCTTCTATTTTTATTAATAAAAATGTAATAAATTAAAAGTTAATTATAATTAGAATCATTTAATTAATCTGATAATTCTTAATTTATTAATTTTTTTATCTCATTTAGTTCCTCCATTAAGTACTTGTGGTTGCCTTGAAGAAATCGAAAGTGATTAAGTTCTTTATACTCTCCTTAAAATAAAACAGTTTTTTTTTAAAAAAATAAATAAATAAACAAATAAATAATAAATATATACTTGTGCCAAATTAATTGGCAAAATGTGTACCAAAAATTTCTTCTAGCTATAATTACATTATTTGGTTTTACCAACCTGGTCTCACCATGAGTGCAAATTGATCATGGAGCATTGTTACAAGGCTCTCCCTGCTGGTGGAAAACTGATTGCTTGCGAGCCTTTACTGCCGAAGGAGTCCAGTGAAAGTTGCAGACACATGCTTTGTTAGGAGCAGACGTTTTTGTCATGACAATGTAATGTATAGGTCCAAGGGCAAGCACAGGACTGAAAAAGAGTTGGAGCAACTTGGTCTTTCTGCCGGTTTCCCAAATTTCCGTCCAGGTCATTACTTTACCATTTTTGAGTTCCAAAAGTAGCTTTGTTTTTAATTTTATTATCTTGTAACAGTGTAATAGTTCACACTGTTACATGTCCTATTAAGTGGTAGTCCAATAAGTGACCTCCCCTACGAGTCCATCCAATACATTGCTTTGCTCACCTCGAGAATTTGTTGTGTTCTTCCTACACTGTTGTCTTTTATTTACACTTTCCGGGTTTGGAAAGCAATAGAAATTGCAATCTCCAAGCTTTAGTTAACTGTGGTTTGGGAGAAACAGTATTATTACCGGCAACTCGTCGAATCATTGCACTTAGGATGGTATCGTTTTCAATTCATCAGCAAGCATCACATGGATAGACTAGAGTGATGCAAAATAATCTTTATTGACTCAAATTCTCTTATTCTCCTAAGCTGGAAGTACTCTTTCTTGACTCCAATTATTTGTCTGGAAGCATTTCATCACAAATGGGGTGGCGTTTTGAAATTTAAAAGCCTTTTATCTGCATAAGAATTATTTTACAAACGATTTACAAATTTCATTGAAAATATTCAGCGGAAGGGATATGTATGTATTCATATGTTCACGTACTCGCTCTTAACGAGATCATCTATTACATGTGCTAGAAATTGAAAGCTTGTAAAATCTTCAAGAACTCTTTATTTACAGAGGTGGCAAAGGCCCACACGGAGTTCGTCTACTCTGCCTTTTCGAATAATAAGTTAATTTAACATGATTTATATGCTCCATCTAATAGATCATACTAATTATATCAATTCATGACCTAAACTTTTATTAGCAAGCTCGAGTTTGAATTTTTAATAAATTTTTATATAATTAATTTAATATTGTATAAATAAAAATAAAAAATTAAGACAGTTTAAAACAGTTAGATAATATTCAATCTACACAAAAACATTTTACATAAAAATAATGATCAATAGAATTGATTTTACAAGTCCATTTCTTAGAATTAAGTGGTACTGGAAAAAAAAAGTTCTGCTACATACGATTGACTCAAATTTTCTAACCCAATTTAAGGGAAATATGAACATCACGGGAATGTGTGGCCATTAACAATTCTATCAATTAGACTGTAAAGGGAAGTGAAAGTAACAAGTCAATGCAAAATGCTAGTATTATAACTCTACAGACACGCAAAGGAGAATCACTCAATTGGATCAAGCCATGGAAAATTAATCAACGAATATGAACGGCTGAATAATATCGAAACGTAGACAATATAAGGTTGGAGATGTGTTCTCAATATGGAATTATTGTGGTAGAATTGCATATGAAGATGTAACTGAGGCAACAAATGATTTTGACACCAAATATTGGATTGGAACTGGAGTCCATGGCAGCGTTTACCGAGCACAGCGTCATAGTGGCAACACTGTTATTAAAAACGTGATTACGCGCATTGCAATTTACACGACAAGAGTTGACGCCGAAGTTTTACTGCTGCTCATTGTGAAAATTTATTGGATAGCCAATGAGAAAATTTTATTAGAAACCAATAGTTGCTTACGATCATCTCTTTGAAAACACTTCTTTCATCGCATACAAATGAAAATTTTTTGTATCAATTTCTTAACTGTTGTATTAATACACTTTTAATGATTAAAATTAAATTTAATATCGGTAATTAAAACATTATTATTAATACAAATTTTAAATATAATTTGAACAATTCAAATAAAATTAATATAAATAAAAAATTAAGAGAGCTTTGAATAGTCAGTCAAATAATATTCAAGCTACACAAAATCTCCTGAAAATATGTTAAATGAAAATTAGTGCAAAGCCTTGGAGTATGCAATGATAAGGTTGATAAATAGAATTGATTTTGCAGGTCTATTTCCTAGAATTAAGTGGTATTGGAAAAAATTCTCTACTACATTCCAAATTTTCTAACCCAATTTCAGAGAAATACAAATATCACGGGAATGAGTGGCCAATAACAATTCTATCAATTGGACTGAAAGGGAGTGAAAGTAACAATTCAATGCAAAATGCTAATATTATAACTCTATAAACACGCAAAGGAGAATCAGTCAATTGGATCAAGCCATGGAAAATTAATCAACAAATATGAACGGCTGAATAATATTGAAACGTAGACAATATAAGGATGGTGATGTGTTCTCAATATGGAATTATTATGGTAGAATTGCATATGAAGATGTAATAGTGGCAACAAATGATTTGGACATTAAATATTGGATTGGAACTGGAGTTTATGGCAGCGTTTACCTTTTCCTGAAAAAAAATGCCCTCAGACAGTTGATTCCAATTTTCTACATCAATGAAACCAGAATGTGGACAGGAAAAATTATGTGAATGGGTGGCCATTAATATTCTGTGGACGAAGTTTTCATAGTTAGGACCCATCACAGAAACCTTTTATTTAGAAAGAAAGGTGAGTATGGAAATTGGAAAGAAAGTGAAGAAGTCATCAGCAAAATATCAATACAACTCAACACACACACACACACAGACGCAAGGGAGAACCAATCACTTCAATCAACAAATAATATTACCAATTATCCTTAATTTTGCATATACAAACTTCATGGAATGAGTGGCTATTAAAATTCTATCAGTTAGACTCTTTAATTCCATATACAGAGCACACTGGTAGTAAAGTTTTTTTCTTTGTTGTTTCTATAACTTAAGTCCTTAACTCTTCTCCTTTTAAGAAAAATAAAATAAAATCAAACCCCTACTTACGGTTGACCAGCTTTATTAAAATAAACTGGTCTATATAAGTCACGGCCTCAGCAAATTTATTTGCGCAGTGAGTGAGTTGCAAACTCAACCAAATAATCAATCATTAAAAATCATGGTGACTGCAATATTCTCCGCAAGTACTTGCACAGCTATTCTCATATTCGTATGGGCTGCCCTTTTTGTTCTTGTTTCACCCTCTACATTAGAAGAAAGGCAAGCTTTAGTCGGAACCGGTTGGTGGATATACTCGACTGCCGACAATACTTCAGATCATTGCGGTTGGCGTGGAATCACTTGCGATCGGACAGGAAGCGTCACCCAGATATACTTGGAAGACCACGATATTAAAGGGGAGCTTAACCGCCTCAACTTCTCTTGCTTTCCAAACCTCGAATTTCTGTATCTGTTCAACGACAGTCTCTCGGGCAGCATACCACCCCAAATTGGTTCTCTTTCCAAACTAACGGAACTTGATTTGGGATATAACAATCTTAAAGGTAAGTTAATAATTTTATTATAAATATTTATTAAAAAATAATAATTAAATATATATATATATATTAAATAATTTTTTTAATTAATTTATTAATTATTTTTATTAAAATTAAAAATTTAAGAAATCTTAAAAGATTATATTTAGATGTTAATAATTTTATAGGTAAGTTAACAATTTTTTTATAAATATTTATTAAAAATTATTAATTAAATTTATATTGAATATTATTTATCATTAATTCATTTACGTTAATTACAAATATTATTTTTATTAAAATTGAGACTTGAAAAATTTTAAAGTCTTTGATTTGAATAATAATAATCTTATAAGTGAATTAATAATTTTGTTATAATTATTTATTAAAAAATAATTATTAAATTTATATTAAATAATATTTTTTATTAATTTAATCGTATTAATTACAGGTACTTTCTCCTGCTAAAATTGGAAGTTTGAGAAATCTAGAAATCTTGATGTTAGATGCTAACAAATTTCATGGTTCAATCCCTACCACCATAGGTAATTTAACCAAACTTAGACGCCTCTCCCTGTATTCCAATAAACTCAGGGGTCAATTACCTCAAGAAATTGGGAATTTAAAGAATTTGATCTTTCTGGACGTGGGATATAACAACTTACTTGGACCTATTTCTTTAATCCTATCTGGTTTAACCAATCTGACCACTTTGTTTCTTGATTCAAACCGATTCAATGCCTCGATTCCAAGAGAAATAGGGAATCTAACGAATTTAGAAATATTGTATATGAACGATAACGAGCTAATTGGACCCATTCCCTCAAGTATACAACATTTAGCCAACCTGACCTATATGGATCTTAGTTCTAACAAACTGACTGGGTCGATTCCACTTGAATTGACCGAGTTATCCCAACTTCAAAATCTCAATCTTTCCTCCAACATAATTTCTGGCCACATACCATGTTCCATCGGCGAACTCTCCAACCTTGTATCTCTCAGTCTTTTCTCCAACGAAATTTCTGGCCAAATACCATTTTCCATCGGTAAACTCTCCAACCTTCAAAATCTCAATCTTTCCTCCAACATAATTTCTGGCCAGATACCATTTTCCATCGGTAAACTCTCCAACCTTCAAAATCTCAATCTTTCCTCCAACATAATTTCTGGCCAAATACCATTTTCCATCGGTAAACTCTCCAACCTTGTATATCTAGACCTCTCTAATAATCAACTTAGTGGTGAAATACCAACAAAGATTGGTAACTGCTCTGATTTGAAGAACGTATCTCTAAACAACAACAATTTAAGCGGAAGCATTCCTCAAGAGATAGGAGAACTGATATACTTAGAACATTTGAATCTTTCGCATAATAATCTTTTAGGCAGCATCCCTAAATCTCTTCGTCCAATGTCTTCCTTAGACGTTTCATACAATCATTTGGAAGGTGAAATCCCAACGCATTTGAAGGACAATCCTCCACAGAGTTTTCTTGGAAACAAGGGTTTGTGCGGCGATGTTACTGGTTTTCCTTCTTGCTCTGCACATAATCAGCATGCAAATTCCGTTATTCTCCTTATTAAAATTTTAGTACCTGTGACCGTAATTCTCTCCGCTGTAGTACTTGTACTATTGGTACTCCTTAAACCTAAGAATAAACATCCTGAACCCAGGACAAGAGCGGAAGAAAATAAAAATGTGTTTTCAATATGGAATTATGATGGTAGAATCGTATATGAAGATTTAATTGAAGCAACCGAGGAATTTGACATCAAATATTGCATCGGTACTGGAGGTTATGGAAGTGTATACATGGCAAAGCTACCGGATGGAAAAGTTGTTGCTTTGAAGAAGCTTCACAGTTCCGAAATGGAGGATTCAGCATTTGTGAAGAGTTTTCAAACTGAAGTTCATGTACTGTCTCAGATACGGCATCGCAACATTGTAAAACTCTACGGTTTTTGTTTGCATAAGAAGTGCATGTTTTTGATCTATGAGTACATGGAGAGGGGAAGCTTGTTTTGCGCTCTTCGCAGCGAAGATGAAGTTGTTGAGTTGAATTGGAGTAAGAGGGTGAACATTGTGAAAAGTGTAGCACATGCTTTGGCATACTTGCATCATCGACTGCGTACCTTCAATCGTCCACCGCGACATATCAAGCAACAACATTCTACTGAACTCAAATTTGGAAGCATTTGTTGCTGATTTTGGCACGGCTAGACTTCTACATTCGGATTCCTCTAATAGAACCATTCTAGCAGGAACTTATGGATATATTGCTCCAGGTGATAACTAGTCAATTCTTCTTCTCTTGCTACTTTAATTATCAATATGACGTAAAGCTAACACTTTTTCTCTATTCTTGTAGAACTTGCCTACACCATGGTTGTGACCGAGAAATGCGATGTTTATAGCTTTGGAGTGTTGGCACTAGAAGTGCTAATGGGAAAGCATCCGGGAGAACTCCTGTCATCATTATCATCGTCTTCCGATAAAATGACAAAGCTAGTTGATGTATTGGACTCACGACCATTGCCTCCAAATGATAAAGCAGTTGTCCGGGATATTATTCTTGTTTCAACAATTGCATTTGCTTGCTTGCGTTCTAAACCGAAATCCAGACCCGCAATGCAATGCATTTCTGAGGAATTTCTCACGAGCAAGATGGCAATGCAGAAACCGTTCCAAGAAATTTCCATCTCGGAGCTCAGAAGCCAAGAAATGTATTAGCCCCAGGAATGTGAAAGTTTATGAATGATTTCAAAATGTTTGCAGTGTTTTTTATTCACTGGAAAATGAAAAAAAAATCTCTATGTACACAGTCTAATAAAAATCTCTATGTTCAGAATAGATTTTTGTTGTTTGCCTTGAATTCTTATGCAAGATTTTTGTTATTGAGATATCTTTACAGCAGTAATAAAAATCTCTGTGATTTCTCTAAACTCCTCTGTTTCACTTGCAGTATCTGTTAGCGGCTTAAAAAATGCAACTAAACAAAAAAGATATTGAGCTGGAACACCCAACTCCAAATTTCCGTTTGATCTTCTCATCAAAACAAAGGTGTTTGCAGGTTCTCAAAGACAATAAGGTATAAGAGCTTTTAATAGAAAGAAACCAAAAAAAAAGTGAGAGAGATAAAGAGGTTAAACAAAACAGAGGTTCAAGAGTAACCTTTGCAATATTTTAAAAACTTAGCTGTTAACTTGCTAACTTGTTATGCATTTGCTGCAGTTTGTAAAATATTAAAATGAAAAATCTGAATCGTGATGATTGCACTCTCTCTGGAGCTATTCCACACCCAAACTGGGTGCCTTTGAAAAATTAAATTCATTCCCCTATCTTGCAGATTAGTAATCTTACAGGTGTGTCGCCAATTGAACAATTTATTGACCATTTTCTCCATTATCACATTATAGCTACAATCCCTTCAGAAATTGCCAAATTGATGAAATCTGGAGAATCTGCATCTTACTATGAACAAATTTGATTGTCCAATCCCTTCAACGTTTGGTAATTTAACCAACCTAAAGTCTAGCTGATGCATTGTAGGATTCTCAATTTCTCGATAAAATTTATTCTAACACTCATCTTGTTCTTATTTCTAGTTTTGCTACCTCGAGAAATTGAAAATCTAGAGAGCTTGTTAATCTGAATTAAATTACTCTCTTACAAGCAGAGTCTATGATCTCAATCTAAGCTGAAAATCCAGGTCAGATTAGAAGGCTAAACGGTTGCTTACTGTAGCAACCTGAACACTTGACTTTGATAGCATTTACAAACCATCAGTGCATATTTTGCAATGCGATTGACCAGGTTGGTGTATATTGCCAGTCTAGAGCTAAGTTTCTGAGTTGGAAGGTTTAAAGTTATTTGTGATAGAACCTCAGAACCAAATGTTAAGTACCCAAAAACTTTCCTTGATGCATCGATGAATGTGCATAAGTAAAACAGCAGCACCTGCAACGTTGCATAAGCTGAGAATTAGAGAGCTCAAATGGTTAATAAATGAAAGTAGAGAAACGAATAGTTACTTACATTAGACAATTGGCATTCGTTCTTCATGGAAGTGTAAATAGTTGGGAATGTAGGATGAGTGCAGTGACAGAAAGCATGAAAGCTAATAGCAGAAGGGATTTCTTTCCAATTAATAAGTGTTCCCTTTTGGTGAAATCCAATTTCATCGAATGCACCAGTCCAGAAAATTTATCCAAGAGTGATAGCAGAAGCCGAAACTCCACTGACAGAGACATATGAAAGCAGGCTGAGATTATCGAGCCAAACTGTTTGCAGAATAATTAATGCAACAATGATAGCAAAGCTTTGTTTTGCACCAATTGTGAATCCACCCACATCAATTTCCACACTTGGAAATAAATTCTCCTAGTTATCTCCTTCCAGGATCAGGAATCCTGCTGCAACCAAGTATAGCTCCACAATCATGAAAATTGAAACAATTAGTCTCCCCTTCTTCCCAAATGCGCATTAACCTATGTCAGGATTAATTCTGATGTTTGAATCCACTTCCATGCATCTTTTAATCAACAGGCCTGAAAAGAACGTTAAGGCAGCTATAAGGAACAGAAGTTTCGAGCTGAACCATCCTCACGTTGCTAGTGCATAAAGGGTTGACAGAATCCCAACTCCTGCAGGTAGCCAACACAAATTGACAAATAAAATAAAATAGTAAGTGAATCACACTATTTTCTTCGATTAGCCCCGTTCAAGAACAATTGAGAGAAACAATGGAGTACCAACTCTTAGGCCCTGAAATCAAATCAGTGAATTCGAACTATTTCAGCCCAAAATGAACAAAGATTAATTAAAAAAAAAGAGGCCCAACAACAGATTTGTGTTTTGAAAACTACTAGAAGGATAATAACGTGACAAAGAATCGAATCCATGGAAACATGCTATAAAGAAAGAGGTGTTGTTTTTTCCTGAATGATGATGATCTTGAAGATTTGACTCAATTTCCTCAAGTTTGAGCCCTGGCTTCTCATCAACAACGAGAGGCGTCGCCAAGGTGGACCCCTCATTTGATATGTGGTAAGGATCCAAGGAGAGAAATTATTTTAATATGTGGAAGCAAAACACAACTTGTAAACTTTGTCTGGTTTTTATAGTTGGTCGGCTAGCTTTATAACCCCGTTTAAAACGTATCTTAAGTGAACCACCTTTATTGTTCTTGGCTACATGCTGTCCACATCACTGTTGATTATTTACATAATATGAAAAGTTCAGTACAATCACCATGACCTGTTAAGATTGATGATATATCAACATCAAATCTGGATGAATCTAACTAGAAAACAAAATAAGCTTGTCCTAAATTAAAGTAAGACATGCATGAATGAAAACCGGGGGTCCGCTGCTTTTTTCTATTCCCAGTAGCAGGAACAGGCAGCAGATTCATATGGAATGGCATTTGGCGTCTGTCTGTATATGATTATTTCACTGTTGGCATTCCCACTTACCACATTATAAAATGACAGTTACAGTAGCAGACTACCCATATGGGCTTCAACTATCTTTCATGGCTTCATTTTCAGGTTCTCT
>BNST01000605.1:0-59319 GCA_019650275.1 Xylocarpus granatum
GTGTGGATACGTAGTCGAGCAATAGTCAATGGACAGAGACGAAGTTCCCTCCGTCTCCTTCTCTCTTTCCACTCCTCTCCTCGATCCGACCACCCCCAGCCCCCTGTAAATTTTTTGGCCTCTCCCCTCTGCAACCTATTAAAACCCAACATCTGAGCTTTTCACTCTGTGTAGAGTTGCCATCAAATTCTAATGAGGGTCAAATACAAACAGAAGAGAGGGCTGCCGTTTCTAACATGGATACTCTTTGTGATTCTGATTTGCCACCTTGTCCAGATAGAATCACAGTATTGCTTGAGAATAGTTTGGCTCCAGTATCCTCTGAAGTTGCAGTTTCTGTTAGTAGAGATGCCATGAGGGTTGGAGATGATGGTTTGAAAGTTGAGCACCCGATGGCTGCTTCTTGTTCAGCTTTTGGCAAGTTGGAAATTTCGAATGCACCATCTTGTTGTCCACCAGGATCTGAAAGTGGGCAGATATTAAATGAAAATCCAGTTATAGATGGAAGTAACCATAATTAAGTTACGTGCATGGAAGGCAGTAAGACATAAAAAATGGAAGCAGTTGTTGCAGAAGAGCAAACTAAGGTTTGCAGTGAGGTCACTCAATTTGAAGCTCATCTTGAACATCACTGTCCGGACATAAATCAAATATTGCCCGGTACAGACGTGGAATCTAATAGTTGTCTCTTTGAAAAGGGTGATTTGTTTTCTGTATCAACTTAGCCAGCTTTAGCTGCTGATAGTGATAGAGTATCTACTAGTAACTCCAATGATGAAATGATGTTTGATTCACCGTCTATTATGTGTTCTCCTGAATTCTTGTCTAATGTCGGTGTTGTGCACATGTTGAATCAGGAAGCATGTAGGCAAATTTCTGATGAAAATGTTTTTGAGATTGACAAAATTCCAACTGAGAAACCATTGCTTGAAGGTAATTCTAATTTATCTGCCCATACTTCACCATCAGAGAATGCCAAGATTAATTTAAAGTCGAATTATAGGCCGGAAAGTGGTCGCTTAGTGGCAGGGAGAACAGCATTGTTGCCATCTCAGGATGTCAAAGGTACTAGTCACAATCTAAATCCCACTAGTGGAGAAACTTATGGGAAGAAGAACCCACCAAGTCATACTCTTTCTAGGATTCATCCAAATGGTTCATCTTTTGTTGTTTCTGCTTCGAGGACTAAGGCCTCTTCAACCCGCATCACAAAGCCCCAAACATGGCATCGTATGGACAGCTCATCTGCTTCTTCTGTGCCAGGAAATAAGTCTTCTGTACGCACTCTTCCTCCACAAAGTCAGTTGCCAAAAAAGGGCGCTAAATTTCAGATGATGTCTTAGGTTCACAAAGGTAGCAGCCTTGTTAGAAAACCTGATCCACTTGCTGTTCTTCTCCAAGTTTCTAATGGTTTGACTTTCTCAGTTTTATCAGTTGAATTCTTCGGTGAGAGGCGAATCATGGAAGACTGCAGGATCTGATGGTAGTGTTGATGTAATTGACCCATCATATTTCTTGAGGATGGAAAGAGTGTATGCCCTTTTGGAAAGGCCCAGAACCCCCCTTACTTTCTGTTGCCAAAGTGCCAAATTGCACCACCAATTTAACAGGGGATTGCATATCTTCCCCATTGGCAGAGCCTCTTCTGAATGGTTGCTCCAAGACAACAGCAGATCCTCTGAAAGTTATGAAAATTAATGATGAGCCAAGTTCTTTCAATTCTACTTTGACGATCTCTTAAACTCCTGTGAAGCAAAGTAGTTTAGTTAACAGTTCAGAAAGCCAGGGTGAGCCAAATGATGGAAGTATGGCTACTTCAAACGTGAAAAGGATAGCTTATGTGAAATGAAACTCAAATCAGTTGATTGCAGCTTCTAATGATTGTGGCCTCTCTATACAAAATCCTGATAAGAGCCAAGGCTGTACCTCAGATGGATAGTACAAGAGCAGCAAAAATCAGTGAATAAGGGCTTCACTGGATAGTCACATCAACCAGACAATGGCCTCAGTTGACACCTCTTCAACTTCAGCAGGTTAAAAAGCTTCAAACAACATCTTCAGCAGAAGTTTCAGTTAAAGGTGATCTTATAAGGTCTGTGTGAAGTACTTACATCTTGCCACATTTATATAATTATTGGAAACATTTATTTAACAAACCAACCATTATCCATTTAATATTGAACTTTTTGACTTGTAAAAGGTGGAAAAATTGATAATATGAAAAGAAACATGTTACTGATCGTTTTACGTTCTTTCAAAAAATAAAGAAAAAGTAAGAAAACACTATGTTCAGTTGAAACTATTGCATGAGTAAGTTAATTTGTTGTGTTAAGGAGGTATGTACAGACTTCTCTGATACTGGCAATTTCTTTCATTAATTTATCACAGAGGGGGGCAATCAAACGTAGTTTTGTGATCCTTGTTTGTCCTGAAATAGAGAAAGATATATGTATGGGGTGATGTAATTGGTGTCTGCTTAAGTACATAATTTTGGCAATTATGTTCTCTGTTTCACAGGTCTAGTAAAATTTAACTAAATGTTTCATAGTCTACATTTACCAAATTAAAATGCTTGGTAAAACTTGTTATGATTCTATAATGGTGATTATTACTTGTATGCCCATGAGATTTTTGTGCCAATTTGTCTTTGAAATTCCAGTCTTGCCACTTTACCAGAATGTTTTCTTTTGTTTCGCCTTCATCTTCTTACTTGGTAATTCGTATTATTTGTTTCAGTTTTCTAATTAATTTATTTTTTTTGCTCTCTAGGTGATAGAAGAATTTTGGTGAACTTCATCATTTTGGATCAACTGTCAATTTATATGGAAGCTATGGAATACTATAAATATGTTTGGTATTGAGGTGCTTTGGTTTTCACAGCTGCTATGGATTAAAATTACTAGATATCAAGTGGTTCCAAACATGCCTCAAGTAAACTATGCCTGATTCCTTCCAACTGTTTAGTACTTGTGGGAAATTTATTCCTTTAATTGTTAGTTGTAAACATTCATTTATTTGGAGGAGCCATCTTCTTGTCTGCTGAATGTTTCTACTGGTATCTTAGTGTATCACAGTCATTGCAATCTATCAGGAAATGTTGGGGCAGTAAATTAGTTAGTGTATTTTTTATTATCTGTGTTTAGACAAAGCTTAAGTGGGTTGTTAATTGGAAGTTGTAAAAAAGATTCATAAACCTCTTAAATTCTCTCTGGTTTGGACGCTAAATAGTCTACAGTCATCAAAAGATGATGGTCATTCCTCCTATAGTCAGAAGGTTTTACCTTAACTGTTTCCCTGGAAAAGAGCAGCATGCTAGAGAGTTTTTTGTGCAGGATTCAATTTCCATTTCCATTAGTAACTCTTTTTCTGCAATTGGGTATGTCAGCATGTGATGTTGTTCTACTACTGCCAACTACTTTCAGCTTTTTGACAGTTGTAAAAGAAAACAACATCATTTTTCTTTCAGTCAGTAACTATTGCTGCTAAGAAAGAGACATACCGTTTATACAAGGTCAAACCATGGATTTTCGCTTCGAAAATCTACAGTACTAAGTGTTGGTGGCTTAATCTAAAATGGTCAAAATCCACAGAAAATTGCTTGAAGAAAGCCTACGAGGTTAGATTCTAATTCCCAATGGCAGATTATCCTTTCCTATTTTTCTTTTGAATCTAAATTGTAGCCTGTTTAAGCCAAGTACTGGCTGTTTGCAAATGAAATTTGCTTTGTACTGTTAATGGATACTGTTATTGTTGTATATTACAGGAGACTACATTGGCAGTTGCTGCAGTAGAGAAGAAGAGAAAACAAAATGGTGCTGAACCCCCTTGCTTCTCGGACAAAGAACAGAAGTCATTCTTCCAGTAAGTGACTTAGTAACATACAGTTGCATCAATGTAAACCATTGACTGATGGAATCTTCTATTTGTTTTGACAAGGATGCTTTAATGATTGTACTCCTTATAATGAAGACAAAGCTTCTTTTTGAATAATCTAAAAACATAAAATAACAAAAACTGATCTAACACAGACACAAAGTTAGAGCTTGCATTTTGCTTATAAATTCATAATAATTCATAGCAGCCTTCTCTTATTTTATTTTTTAATGAACAACAGATGAATTATTTTTCTTTTTATTTTTTTTCCGGTTTTTCCCGACAATTATACGGAGGGGAGGTTTTTCCCGACAATTGCCTGAACAGAAATTCTGTTTTTTACGGGTGCATAACTGAAATTCAATAGTATCGGGGTCATTTCGTTATTTCAGTAGAAATAATAACTTTTTTGAGAGAAATGGATAAATTATGTCCTCATTTGTTAAGAATATTATAACTTAGGGAATCAAATGATATTATCCTCCACTTCCAAAAGATATAGAATTTATACCGAGAATATCCTTAAACGCATCTGGCATAATGCCTAAACTATCCCTGTGTAGCGTAAATTTAAAGGGGAGCCGTCGTCAGAACCTGTACTGTGGAAGCTTGGCAGCCCACCTCACGGAATCTCTATTATTAAACCAGCAAAGTGTACTCAATTGCGTTTCAAAGACAAGTGATGTTAAACTGTTGATGTAACGGTACCACCTGTCGGGACATTTTTGGATAGTTAGAATATTGGTATTTTAAATTTTATTCTAAACAGAAGACCGTATACAATTAATTAATTAACTTTACTGCTTCCAGAACGAATCGGTAACCTTTCGGTGACAAGTCATCGTCTGCACGAAAAAACAGAGGTCTTTTGCCGCTTGAAGATCCACATCACCCGCACGACCGCACGTGTATATCGGCTATATTTACGTTAACGTGGACAGTGTTAATTATCGCATCTTCCTCTCCTTTCTTTTTTCTATCTTCCGACGAGTTCTGGACGACACTTCGTTTGTTCTCTACTCTGAACGAACGGTAATGGCTTCGGCTCTCGAATCGACGACAGATCAACTCTCGAAACTCGGCATCGATGGCGGCTTTGCAGATTCCGCCCCTAAACTCGAGAAAAACCTTCACCTCTTAACCCCGGAGCAGGTACGTTTACTTGAATATAAGATTATACGTGTGGTGGGTGATTGGAAGGAATTAGTATGTATTGGTGATTTTGCAGATTGAATTGGCTAAGCTGTTGATGGAGATGGGACAGAGTCATTTGTGTCGAACAGTGGGCGGAGCCTGGCGTTGATGACGCGGAGAAAAAAGCATTTTTTGATCAGGTTTTGACCTGTTCTCTTAATTTCTGTTTTCTTGTTGTGTTTTGTTGATGTAAAAGTAGTTGATTGTTTTTGATTTTGAATTAACTGAGGTAGCTGAATTTAATTTTGTGCACATCATAGACTATCAAATCCTATTGATTTTTGAAATTGATTTTACAAATAAGAGGTTGGTTTTTCTATTTATTTTAGTCAATGACTCAGATTCTTTTGAGTAATATAAAGCTGAGTATTATTGTCTGAATTTTTTGTCATAACTTTGTGTTTATTCTATTAGGTTGCTCGGCTTAACTCAAACTATCCTGGCGGTTTGAAATCATACATTAATACTGCAAGAGAACTTTTAGCAGACTCAAAAGCTGGGAAGAATCCCTTTGATGGATTCACACCTTCTGTAAGTAAATAAATTAATGTTTGCATCCTTTGCAATTATTTTCTTTTAGAGCTTTAATGGTTTATGAGTTGAAAGTTATGCAAATTTTGAAATTGTCATTCATGGCATGCAAACAAATTTCTAGCTTTCCAAAAAAGTTCCCAGTTTGTAATAGTTGTGATAAACTATCTGTATCAAGTGTGCAGTGCCAGCAAATCTAAATTTGTATTGGGCTAGCAAGTGAGATGGCGAGAGATTATATTTGATCATAAATGACCTAATCATGCATGGATAAGAACCAGAACTCCTATATTTGTTTGATTTCATCTGGCTAATTTTCTATCTGCATGTGCTTCTGTGTTTTATGCTTTTGTTTCCTTGTAGCAAACAAAATGCTCCATTGGTTATTAGAATTTTACCTTCTCTTTATTTTATGAGACTGAATGACCAGAATAGTTTAAAATATAGTTTGATGAACACCAGTAGGAATTGAAAATTCATAATAACGGAGTGCCACCTAAATGCACATAAGCGGTAGGTCTCTCTGCACTGCAGAGGGAGTAGGGGGATAGTTGGCATACATTCACAAGTTTCAATAAGTTGCCTTTTGCTAGTGGTATTATCAACCTTATAATATTTGCTTGTGAAGTTGTGCAACAGCAATCATGGGCAATAAGTATCTTGGAGCACATTGATAGTTGGTCAAGGCTGATAAACAGTTTCGTACTAGTGACTTCTTTCTTTTTCTATTTTTAATTTCTGACTTCAGGAGAGCAGTGTGCAGCCTTATTGGTTTCAAAATGAGTTTCTTGACATTTAACTCTGATTGGGTTGTTTTAGGTTAGAACAACTTGCTGCCATGGTTATTTGTTGGACCTCTTTATTATACTACATTGAAGGCAGTAGTTATTCTACTTCCTGCCAATCTAGGCAATTGACTTTAATCCTGAAATGATTTTCTTATCTTCCGTTCCTTAATATGTTTTTTCATTCCATCCATTTTCAACATCCTGAAAGAAGTTCTGAAACTGGACTTTGCTCTTCCTGTTCATGCAGTTGTTTAAGCAGACTCTGCGATAGAGGAGGCAATATCTCTCGTACTCTGTAATGAGATCTCATGTTTTACTGACGAACACACTCTTAAACTTGTTAGGTTTTACTAATAAAATGATGGATAAACATAGAATACAGTATAGTCTTAAATGTCCTAAATCTTTAGAATATGTGACCTGTGCCTAACACATAATTCACTCTATTGGTTAGATTTTTGATTCCATCAGTGTGAGATTGAAATCAAAACAAATAAATGAATGACTGGAACCTTGGCTGACACACAGCAATATTGCAGGTTCCCTCCGGAGAAGTTCTGACTTTTGGTGACAATACTTTTATCGATTATGAGCAGGCAGGTGTCAAGGAAGCCAAGAATGCTGCGTTTGTTCTTGTTGCAGGTGGGCTTGGGGAACGTCTTGGATACAATGGAATTAAGGTACACACTTTATCATTCTGTTAGGGCATTAAATTATTTGGTCAATCCTGGTATTCTTTAATGTATCACTGTATAACTTCATCTGTACCTTCTTTGCACCAATCATTTTTCATTCCTTCATTTATTGATTTTATATCATCTGATTTCTGTTATGATTTTTTCACCAGCAAAATTGATTTGGATTTGTCCTTACATCTAGAACTAATATTTTTCTAACTTGTTGCAGGTGGCTCTTCCGGCAGAAACTACTACGGGAACATGTTTCTTGCAGCATTACATTGAGTGCATTTTGGCACTTCAGGATGCTAGCTGTAGACTCTCAGAAGGTTTGTCACCATTAAAAGCCAATTACTATGTAGATATTGACTGTCCATTAGGTTATCAAGCAAAAATCCAACACTCTGATTGGACACGGGATGAAAACTATGCATTTATGCAATTGCATTTGTTGTTAAAACTGATCGGCTCAAAAATTCAACACATTGCATAAAGATCTTCCCATGACTGAAACAAGAGACAGCCACCTAGGTGATCTGTTTAATTATGGAGGACCCTTTACCACAATCTTTGAATATGATTATGTTACCCCTCTTTCATTCCATTTTGGAAGCCTTTCACTAAGGGGGCACAGATGTGGCAAAATGTTTTAGTTCAATTAACCACCTTACTCTTTACTAATTATACAGGCAATAAAATCATGAAATTGAGTGAGTAATTAGGTGTTTCAATATTAAGCGTGGGCTCACAAAGTGAATAATGATCTAGGTTTCTTTTAAAGTTTCATAGCAAGATCACCCATCTATGTAAAAGACTTTATTTAGCCCTGAACTTTCAAGTAACGACTCAATTCTTAAATTTGTAGGTGGATGTCAAAGAGATATTCCTTTTGCTATCATGACATCGGATGATACACATTCACGCACTGTAGAGCTTTTAGAATCCAATTCTTATTTTGGAATGAAACCTACACAAATAAAACTTCTGAAGCAGGTATGTGATTTGTTCCTGGTGTATTGTGTATAGACACGGAATGTCACTTAATGTTAACGTAGAATTCCCACTACTTTTATAAAACAGCTCCATTAAAATGTTATGTTAACCATCTATTGCAGGAAAAAGTTGCATGTTTGTATGATAATGATGCCAGGCTTGCTTTGGACCCTAAAAACAAGTACAGAATTCAGGTTACACATTAGCATACTGTTGGAGCTTTTGTAGTCTCTCAACCATGAATATTCAATTCTATTTGTTAGCTTAACATTTCCCTGTTTGTATAGACAAAACCACATGGCCATGGTGATGTACATTCACTTCTTCATTCCAGTGGCCTTTTAAAGGAATGGTATGCTTCCAACACTTATCTAATTTCTTGAATTTGTTCATATGTACTCAAGTTCGTTATGCTTTTATTTCAACAAGTATAGTGTCTTGTCTCTAGTTACTTGTTTATGTATTATGATGAGGATCTTTACCCTATTATTTTGCATGGTTGGCAATCCGCTCTACATGATTCTGTTGGTCTTTTATCATATTTTCAGGCATGATGCTGGTCAGAAATGGGTTTTGTTTTTCCAGGATACAAATGGGCTTTTATTCAAGGTTTATATGCTTTATTGTTTCATAGTTTCATCGATATTTTTATTGCTAAAAGAGTTGTGCTTGGTTGTATAATGAATGTACTTTCTAAAATGTAGGCAATTCCAGCATCACTGGGCGTCAGTGCTACCAAACAATACCATGTCAACTCTCTTGCTGTTCCACGCAAAGCAAAAGAGGCTATTGGAGGCATAACCAAACTCACACATGCCAATGGTATGCTATAGAAGAAATACATTTTTCTCCTTGATTAACAGAGATTTGATCTACTGATATTTTTCTCCTCTTTGTAGTTTTAACTGTTAATATCTGTTATTGCCCTTTAATCAATTGTTTTGAACTCATATCAAAATGGGAGCATTTACCTAATATCTGTTAGCTATTTCATTTAACATTCTGCTGGTCAATGTTCATGCTTTCTAGTATTGTTGCTGTGAAGCTAGGAAAATTTATGTACTATAATATTTCATTCTCTTGTAATTATCATATTTTTTTGTTTTATCTAGTTCTCCAAGATTTCTGCATGTATAAACATAACTGTAATATCAACTTTGGTGTGTGATGCCAATTATATTGTTCCTACTTTAACCTTAACTATCACTATCTAAATCAAATTGAACTCAGGGAGATCAATGGTGATCAATGTGGAGTACAATCAGCTAGATCCTCTGCTTCGAGCTACTGGATTTCCTGATGGAGATGTCAATTGTGAAACAGGCTATTCTCCTTTCCCAGGAAATATAAACCAAGTAATTTCTGATGCAAACATATTTACCAATGATTATTTTTTTTTCCCTAAAAGGATGTCTATTAAGATGAATACTGAATGCTAACTTTACTGATTTGAATAAATGCCTGTGGTTTATAGGAAGAGTTGTACTCAATTTATATTTCTGTTGCAATGTATACTAGAATGGTCAAAGTATTTTATCACTGGCTGATGTGAGGTTTTCTCTATTACCCTTAATTTTTATAATCATGTTGACCGGTGATGGAACGCTGATGATTAGATGTTACACCTAATAAATTAATGCTTCAAACTGTGGACAACATGTATAATTATAGTGTATTGATGAGAATACCTACATTACCAATGTGAATTCATTTTAGAATTTATAAATTGTTTACCAGTATATTCTTGAGGCATTGCTGATTGGATGTATTATTTTCTCATGTGTGTTAGAATGTTCCATGCCTAGACTCAGTAGCATACAATTTTTTAATTTATCTTCAATTATTTATTTCCAGTTGATTTTGCAACTTGATTCATACATGGAAGAGCTCAACAAAACTGGTGGCGGAATAAAGGAGTTTGTTAACCCCAAGTAATTATCTCTTTACTGTTATATCTTATTGTAACTTATTGTTATCTATGGGGATCCTGACATAGTGCCTAATTGCTTCATTGCTTGCATAAATCAAGAAATTAGCTTTTTTGATAGTTAAAAGTTTCATTTGATGTCCTGGATCGGGTTCTGTAAGCATTCATAGTATGGCAGCAGCACAGTGTGGGCAGTGGAACTATAGTCCATTAGACGTTAAATGGATTTCTAAGGTGAAATAGTTTTATAATTGGATATGGGATGCTGACATTGTAGAAATATCATCATTTATTTAATTACTCTTCTCAAGATACTTGAAGAAGCAACTACAATTTAGTTTGAGATTAATGGGGCTAATCATGTTGGAAAAGCTGAGTTTGATCCCAAGTTAACTGAAGTGTGTATTTGAAAAAGGGATTATGTACTTTTCTCATATCATATGGGTTGTTGCAGATACAAAGATGCAAGCAAAACCTCATTTAAGTCCTCAACTCGACTTGAGTGTATGATGCAAGACTATCCAAAAACATTGCCTCCAACTGCAAGGGTTGGATTTACGGTGGGTTGCTTTCTTAAGATTTTCAGTAATTCAGTCTGATTTTCTTGTCCTAACTGTCTGCCTCTAGTTCTTTGAATGAATCCAGCCTTTTATATGTTATCCAACAAGAATAACTTGTAACATGATTCTATAACAAAATCTGTTACTTTGGTGTTCTAATCATTCTCACATGACCAACTATCTTGGTACTGCCTAGGTGTTGGATGCATGGCTCGCTTATGCACCAGTAAAGAACAATCCAGAGGATGCTGCTAAGGTACATGTTTACAGATAAATCTTAACTTTATTAATTATTACTAAGTTGAAGTTTAACTTTTTACTCGAAAATTCATAGTGAGCACTGCATGTCCTTTGATCTTCTAGCATCTAATATTCTGTTAGAATGCTGGTTTGTTTTTGATATTCAGACATTTGCATGATTTGTTCGACAAACTAGCTTTGATTCTCCTGGGCTTCATTTTTTGATTATGTGCATAGAATAGTCTGGGAACATTTTTCTGCCAGTAATTACACTGAGAGGTTTTGTTTTAAAACTCTTATAGTATGTGCTTGAGTTTTAAGTTTGATCCTTTTTCTGGGTTTCAATAAAGGTGCCAAAAGGAAATCCATATCATAGTGCAACTTCAGGAGAGATGGCAATTTATCGTGCAAACAGCCTAATCCTCAGAAAGGTGATTATATCACTTGTTTTAATTGCAGAATCTCCACTAATTTTCTAAAATATTATCTGTTTGAGTTTAGCGGCTTTAATTTTATCATTTTTTAAAATCTTTTTGTCAGGCTGGTGTCCAAGTGGATGATCCTGTGCAACAGGTCTTCAATGGGCAAGAGGTAGAAGTCTGGCCTCGCATCACATGGAAACCAAAATGGGGACTGATCTTTTCTGAAGTAAAAGATAAAGTTAGCGGAAGTTGTTCCATTTCTCAAAGATCAACCTTGGTCATTAAGGGCCATAACATTTTTCTCAAAGATCTCTCTTTGGAGGGAGCTCTTATCATTGAGTCTGTTGAAGATGCAGAGGTATGCTACATTAAACTCATGCTATATATGAAAAAGGAGGATGTAAACAGCAGAAATTGTCTGATTTCATAAAATTTGCTTTTATTGCATCTTTCTTATCAATTTCTCATAACATTTTTAATGAATGGACTTGATCCTTCTAATTTATTAAATTATGTTCCCTGACCTGCTGGAGTTCAGTGACTATCTGGATTATGAGCTTATCATTTTGTTAACATTTTGCTTCCATCCAAAATCATAGTTGGACAGTCTGAAGAACAAGTATTGATTTCTCTGTGTCCTTTGATTCTACACCTTTCTGACATGGTTACGTTTGAGCAGGTGAAAATAGGAGGCAAAGTCGAGAACAAGGGGCGGACACTTGAACCTGTCCATCACAAAGATGCTTCAATCCCAGAGGAAATACGGATCCGGGGTTTTAAAATCAAGACGCTTGAGCAACTGGAACAGAAATATACCGAGCCTGGAAAATTTTGCTTGTAGCCTTGAACGTGGGAACTTATACAGTAAGACAACAATTCATTTCTGATTTTCTGCTCAGTTTTACTCCCAATTTGTAAAAAGTTTCAGTCCCCCAATTCCGGGATCCAGGAATGAGTTTCATTTCTCCTCGCGTAGTTATTTTGTTAAAGATTAAAATTTTTGTACCCTAATGTTTATATATATTTTAATGTTGTCCATGCAGTTTAAGCAGGCGGTGTCCTGTGCCCAGATAGAGTTTTAGGCAAAATAAACATACCCAAATAAGTGTAATAGTTTTATTGAATGATTCTAATGGAATTGATTTAAGCTTTGATTGGAATATTGAGTTGCCATGATTTTGAAACTACAACTGTTGTAGGATAAATTCATTATATTATCAAATATTTATATAACAGTGAGCTTTCTTGTTCTGGGTTTCTGCTAAAAATTGTTATTTATATAATACTTTACCTGTTGTATTTTAAAAGTGTAGCGAAAGCACAATAATACTAAATCAAAGTCTGTCTTAAGCGAAAGCACAATAATACTGAATCAAAGTCTTACTTAAGCTTCTATCGTGGGGTAAGTGTTTCGATTTCTTTGCCAAGTGAAACTCATTTTCGTGGCTCTTCTTGATGCAAGAGAATTTGGCTTCCACACTCAATTTTGTTCCTTTTGTTATTCTTCTTAATCTGCTATCTTTTTTTCGTATTTCTCTTCTCTAAAGCAAATATCAGAACACCATACGAAACAGAAAATGCCCATATTCGCATTGGGATTGTTATGGCCAACTTTCCAACTACTACGTTCATGGCATGATTTTATATATATTAAATTTAATCTTAATTATTAAAAATATATTAATTTAATAATTTAAAAAATTAATATAAAAAATTGTATAAAATTAAAGAATTCTCAATTTTTTTCTCTTTATATATATATATATATATATATTATTTTTAATAAATTTTTTGTAATATAAACATTTGTTCAAACAAATATCACAATTTTTGTTAGTAATTTTCGTGTATCATGCATAATTTTAAAAAATAATAAGTTCAAAATCTTTTTTTTTCAAAATTCTTATTTTTTTTTCACATATAAGATATATATGATTGTGTATTTATTAATAATTAATAATTATTATAATTTCTGTCACCTTCGCAGAAGTTTCATCTTGAAAACTAATTTTAAACGTATTAAATTGTCTTCCAATTGGTCCTATTTGTACAAATCCAAGATGATTTTGTTTATTAGAAATTTATCTATATATAGAGGATGTGAGGTAAGGTTTTGCCACCATTTGGTGCAGGCGTACAAATTTTCTATTTGTGTTCCTCGTTTTGGTGTTTTCTGCGTAAATGTGTCATCTTGACACCGCTGACTTGCAGAGAATTTTCAAGCAGCTCGATAAGAATGGCGACGAACAAGTAAGCGTGGAAGAACTTAACTGGCTTCTTGTAAGAGTTGGGGTTCATTTTAGCCTAGAAGATCTTGAATCTTTTGTGGGAAAATCAAGCCTAGACTTGAATGACTTCCTCTTCTTCTGGAACTCCATATCATCAAAGCAAAACAATATTGATGGTGATATCCACGACGGAGGAGGCAGCCGCGAAGAATACGGCGGCGAGGAGGAGGAGGAAAGTGATCTTGTAGAGGCGTTTAATGTGTTTGATTTGAATCGAGATGGATTCATTTCCTGTGAAGAGCTGCAAAGTGTATTGTCAAGGCTTGGATTGTGGGATGAGAAAAGTGGGAAAGATTGTAAGAGAATGATTTCTAAGTATGATACAAATTTAGATGGTGTTCTTGATTTTCAAGAATTCAAGAACATGATGTTGCATGATTATAAGTCTTGATTATTCATTTTTCACATTTCTGTACATAGAATTTTATTTCCCATAGAATTTGATGATCCTTGTTATCAACCATACTTTCATTTTCTTTCCTCTTTTCTAATCAGCAGGCAGACTTCTATTTTGATAATTTTCCTATGATTAGCATGCAGAAACCCTAACATTGTTTAAACCTATCAATAATAATACTATGACTATAAATTCTTATACAATTTTATAAATATACGAGTTTATATATACATGAATTTGTAATATATCACATATTTTGATTACTTCTTTTTTTTTCACGTGCATCTCTTAATTAATTATAAAAATTAATACAATATATAATAAAAATTCAATAATGCAAAAAATGTTTAAGAGAAATTAACATTATTTCATCGTACTAAATGAATTATCACTTTTTTTAAATTTATATGTATATATATATATATATATATATATAAATTTTTAAGTTATTATTAATTAAATATCCGAAAAAAAATATAATCTTACATAATTTATGTATGTGTTAAATTTTTATCTTGAACTTTTTCTCTATAAATGAAGAGTTTGTAACCTCTAATTATCATTCAACAAAATACCAATTATTCGTTTCTAAATTTTTTTTCATATAAAGTACCATCGGGCACATAATATCACAAGGATTCGAGTTCTAACTTCTAAGACATTAATTTTTTATTTAAGAAGTTAATGTTATGGGAGTAAAAGTCATCGCTTAGATTGTCGAATTATACTATGATAGCATGAGTTTAAAACTGTGTCTAAGCAGTGTGCGGTTAGTTTATTATATAATAATAGCATAAATCTAAAATCATTCACATAGAGAGATGAACATGCCTTGCCTTAACAAATAAACCTCTTACTCCTGCGTCGGTAATGAAAGGCAGAAAAGGAGGTGGGGATGGGGGTGGGGGTGGAGGATTGATTGATCAAAGTCAAAAATTAGAAAAATTATTATTCATGGAAACCTCGCACAAAGTTGCAACTTGACTTGGACAATTTAACCAGATCTTTTTCATGGACTTAGATTATTACTTGGCATATATCTTCCTACCCTTTTCATTGTTAAATTAAGTATACATGTGTGTACACGACATTTAGATTGTTTAAGTAAACGAGTTTGATTTTTACTTTAAATAAAGATGAGGGATAAAATTTTTAAAATTAAAATTTTTTCGTAATTATTTTTATTTTTAATTTTTAAATAAATTTTAGTGCATGATATAATTAATAATAAATTATACAAATTACATTTTTATCTTTTTAATTTATATTAACTTCTTAATAAATTATGCAAAGGAGAAGCAATTTGATATAAGCGGGATGGTTACCATGATTTCTAATAAATTATAGTATGGAAAGAACTTGATTTATTACATAAGCTTTCAGAATTTTTGGATCAACCAACATTAATTCAATGATACGTTAATCAATTGTTGGGGGTAAATGCCAGCTGAAAGGATTCTAATCACAAAATAATTATTTATTTTATTGCTTGAGTCTTAGTTGTCAACTGGGTTGATTTTTCTGGGCAACTTGAGCTTGTCACTTGAGTTTTAATTTCCAAACATGGACTAGAGAAAAGATGTCAATTCTGGAAATTAAAATCAGCAAATAAGACAAGTCAGAGGTCATCTGGGTTTGCCTCGGATCCTTCAACTGTTAAAAGTGGATGAACAAGTTTGTGTACTTGTAATGATAATACCATCGTACAACTTTTCTGAATCTGTCTTGTGTGAATTTTCGTGTTTGACAAACATAGTACTCGTTGTCGATAAAACTTGCACCGTTGTCATCAATGCATTTGTACTGTTTACGACTGTTTCTGGGAAGAAACATACGGGTACTTGAATCAACATGAAGGCTTCCACCAAAAGATGAACAGCCAATTGTCGATGATTTTTTAGCTTACTCTCTTACCAATATTTGATAAATTAAAATTTGTTGCATGCATAGACGGGAAGGATCATTATATCAAAGAAATTTTATCATGACACAGTTCATTCTCTTGTAATATGATTAGAGTCAATTTACTCAGATCAGTAATTTGAAGGATGCAGACAATCGTATTGAGAAAGTTGCAGATATCTTTTCAATTAGGCTTCTCTCACTCTCACGTAGAATTTTCTCCTGCTGGAATTGGAATAAGACAGATCAAAAGGAAAAAGTCTTAGAAAATTTAATGAAATCAACAAACAGGCTAGAGATCAAATCTATTTCGCTATCACAGAGACAGAGACCTTCCCTTCCTACGAAACTTCTTGCTAGATTCCTCAATTCTCTATGAACCACATGTTGTTTTAAATGAATCATTTTCAGGTCACAGCCTCGCAGCTTCGGAGAATTGCATGCAGCTGCAGATTTCTATATAAACCCTAGGGAGGTTACTGAAGTCACCAGAACTGTAGTATTGTAATTGCAGCTTCTATTGATTGTTATAACTATCTGAAAAATAGTTAACATTGTCATCAGTCAGTCCCCAAAAATAAATGGCTCCACTCAAGGCCAATGATTTGCAGAGAATTTTCGAGAAGCTTGACAGAAATGGCGATGGCCTGGTGAGCCTGGAAGAGCTCAACTGGGTCCTGGAAAGAGTTGGCGTGGATTACAGCCTGGAAGAACTCGAAACCCTGGTTGAACAACGAAGCCTAGATCTCAATGAATTCTTATTCTTCTGTGATTCCATTATTTCATCGAACCAGAAGAATTCTGCTGCCGCTGCTGCTGCTGCAGACAAGAATGAGAAATCTGAGGAAATAATAAACAACGACCAAGACGATGAAGAAAGTGATATGTTCAAAGCGTTCAGTGTTTTCGATCTGAACGGCGACGGATTCATTACAAGTGAAGAGCTTCAGAATTCGTTGGCAAAGCTTGGATTATGGGATGAGAAGAGCGGCAAAGATTGCACAAGTATGATTTACGCATACGATACAAATTCGGATGGAGTTCTTGATTTTGAAGAGTTCAAGAACGTGTTGTTTCAATCTACTATTTCTTAGTTCACTAAATACTTAATTAGTCAATTAATTTCTACAGCTAGTTTGGCTTTAATAATTTGTAAAATTATAATGTATATATATTTATTAAATTAAATAATTTATATTTTTACACAAATAAATAATTTATGATATTATTTTATTAAAATTAATACTTAATTTATATATATTTATTAAATTAAATTAAATATTAAAATATATAAAAAATATATTTTTATTAATTTTTAAAATTTTAAAAAATATATACAAAAAATATATAAAATTATTTTATTATTTTAATGAGTTATTTAATATTTAAAAAAAATTATTAAATTTTTAAAAATTTATATTTATTTATAATTTTATTAATTTTTTAAAAAAATATATATTTAAAACTATGTCTCGTTGAGTATGCAAACTAGGAATATAACATAGTTACTACAAAAATTTAATCTTTGTTTAGTCAGTTTCTCCCATGGGCGAAGGCAATTTACTTTTTGTATAAATAAAGACGCAAAACCCATCACAATCATCACAACAGGCCACTGAGACTTGCAAAAAGAGGAAGATATGGCAAGAAAAAAGTTTGGTCCTCCTCGTATGATTAAGCTTAGAAAGGAACAGCAACCAAATCTACCTCCACGATGGCTGAAACTCGACAAGAACAGCAAGCTCAGGCAACTTCCGTACATGCAAGACAGGTATTGCCAGTTGAGTATTTGCCATGTTGGTCTGACATGTTCCAGTTACAGCGAGCTTCCATGGAACATAGAGCGCTGCTGCAACAACAACAACTACTGCTGGAACTGTGCTGGTGGAAAAACAAATTGTGCGGAAGAAGTGTCTACTGTGGGTTATTACCGATTAACGTCTTTCCTGGAGCGGGATGATTCATTTCTTGTGCCATGGAATTGAAATCCAGAAGGGAATAAACAGCAGTCGAAAACTGATTTATATTTCTCATTTAACGTGCATGAGAGATGGGCATTACAGAAGAAGGCTAACAATGATTCGAAGGTATTAGCTAGGCTTTTGTGCATGAATTGTGAATAGCTTCAGAACGTGTTGTCAACCACTAAATTCGAGAAGCTTGACACAAATGTCGATGGCCTGTAAGAGCTCAACTGGGTCCTGGAAAGAGTTGGCGTGCATTACAGCCTGGAAGAACTCGAAACCCTGGTTGAACAACGAAGCCTAGATTTCAATGAATTCGTGTTCTTCTGTGATACCATTATTTCATCGAACGAGAAGAATTCTACTGCTGCTGCTGACAAGAATGAGAAATCTGAGGAAATACTAAACAACGAAGAAGACAATGAAGAAAGTGATATGTTCAAAGCATTCAATGTGTTCGGTCTGAATGGCGATGGATTCATTACAAGTGAAGAGCTTCAGAAAGTGTTGGCAAAGCTTGGATTAGGGGATGAGAAGAGCGGCAAAGATTGCACAATTATGATTTACACATAACGATACAAATTCGGATGGAGTCCTTGATTTAATCAATGTGATAAATTGAACATAATTTACACAACCTATGTGATTAGTTTGAGCCCAGCCCATCTATCATTCGAAATGTTGGGCTTTTAAGGCCAAAACTAGATCAGACAGATCATCGTTCTTCAACAGTGGGACCCACGAAGTGCACGTGAGACGTTTAGGTTGTGAACTCTCAATCTTTAATACGCGGCGAAACCACCAAGCCAAACTGTCCACCGTTACTTTCGCTAAATTCCCGCTGCACCTAGAGTGCACGTCATTAATCCGACGGCAAGAAACATTTCACATCTCTTCCGTGTTTGCCAGACAATCGACCATCAGCATCACCACCGCCACCGTCGCTACAAATATTACCACAACCCCGAACTTTATCAAATTTACAGCTTTAGTCCTCCTCTCCCTCTCTCTGCTCTTCCTAACCAACCACCTTTTCTCCACCTCCTCCACCACTATCACAATGGTAACGTTTACGATTCCGCATTCCAACTCACTTCAATCTCCTCCCAATGTCCCGCCACCGCCGCCCCCAGTTCCTTTTGTTGTCAGGACGGGATAGTTGATGAAAGCGGGGCGATGACATTTCAGTTCGAAGTTGGGGAGTTTCACGTGGAGATGGGGTCCGTCGTGGAATTACTTGATTTGATCGGAGAAAATGAAAATGAAAATGATATTCGGTAAATAAACGCAACGCAGAAGAAGAAGATGTCGCATAAATTGGACTCGTGATGGTACACCCTTTTTTTTAGCCAATTTGAAGATGTTATACAATTAAAATATATTTGCTCATTGTTGCTAAGGTTTGTAGGTGCTGATAATCTTTTCTGTTTTTGGTCCGTGATGAAGAATGGAATTTTGCTTCTCGAGGCCAACAGGATGCTAAGGGCCGGAGGATACTTTGTTTGTGCATCAGAACCCCTACATAGAGATGGAGAAATTTTCCCAGAGCAATGGGAAGGTAACCTTTTGGTACTGTTTGTTTTTGAAAGATTACCATTGCAGGTGTGATACTGCATATCAAAGATTGTGGCAGCTCCTTTTGTTATCCTCTTTATCATTAGCACCATCATGATTTCTGTCATATTCACCATAACAATATTGATATTAGATATCAGCATTATGCCTTTCAATTGCTTGAATTCGTATTTTTCTTTTCCATTTACAGGAATGGAGGATCTTACAGCTAACATTTGCTGGGAACTCATAAAGAAATACTTGCTATATCAACCGCGAAGCTGGAGTGCAACCTCCGATCTGTGATTCCAATGATGATCTGGACAATGCTTGGTATGCCCTGCTTCACACCTTCGAGCTCACTTTTTCCAATGACTTAAACAAATGTTCATGTAAATGGTGTTTAGTATTCGATCTGCGATTCCAATGATGATCCAGACAATGCTATTGCTCTGGGATTTTCTGGTTGAACTGTTGCACAGGCTTATGTTTTTATTATTTTCTGTGATATATTTCGCAGGTATGTTGATCTGAGGGCATGCATCACATGGTTGACTGAGAATGGTTATGGCGCAAGTCGTACTACATGGCCTGCGCGCCTTCGTCATGCACCGGACAGGCTCCAGAGCATAAAAATGGATGCTGACTTATCCAGGAAAGAGATCTATAGGGCAGAGTCAAAATATTGGAATGATATAATAGACAGTTACATTCACACTTTTCGCTGGAAAGAGATGAATCTGCGAAATGTCATGGACATGAGGGCCGCATTTGGAGGGTATCAGTAGCTATTTCTTTAGTGCCTTTGAGTAAAGAGATTGAAAGACTAATTCTGAAATGCATATTAAACCCATTTGATTTGTACTCAAGTCACTGAACCTAACCTGAGTTCTGGCTGCACATTTTTATTATAACATGCGAAGTATATAATTCATTGGTCACTGCAGTTTATTCCAGGTTTGCAGCAACTTTGCACGGTCTACAGATCAACTGCTGGGTCATGAATGTTGTTCCCTTTACCAGTTTTAATACTGTGCCTGATCTACAGATCAACTGCTGGGTCATGAATGTGATACCTTTACCAGTTTTAATACTATGCCTGCTATATACGACCGTGGACTTGCAGGAGTTATGCATGACTGATATGGATGATTCACATTCTTGCTTTGTGCTTGGTTGAATTTATAGCTTGTTTCTAGACTATTTGTCGTCATTACATCAAAATAATATTAAACAAACCACTTCATAATCTAGGATTCTTTGTAGGCAGAAATAACTCTGTTGTTTTTAACATTTTGAGCTTCACTGATATATCTGAGTTATTGTTTTCCAGGTGCGAGTCATTTGATACTTACCCCACAACATATGACCTCTTGCATGCAGCAGGCCTCTTCTCTGTTGAGCTGAAAAAAGTAAAATTAATAGTCTTGTTTGTCTTGTTATAAACTCGAATTCACTCTCTTTTGATGTAGAGTGAATAGGGTTTTGACCAAATTTTTTTAACTGCCACAGATGTAATATTTCAAACTATCATGCTTGAGATGGACCTAATGCTAAGACCAGGTGGATGCGTTTATATAAGAGACTCAGTATCTGTCACGTATGACCGGCAAGAAATAGCAAATGCAATGGGATGGGTGCCTGCTCCACATGACACGGGTGAAGGTCTGCATGCAAGCTGGAAGATTTTGATCTGTGAGAAACGTATGACAAGCTAGATTAAATGAAAGCTGATAGACAAGAAGTCATTTGCATAGAAGCCCTGAGAAAATTTTAGAATGAAGAGAGGACACCAACTAATTGTGCATATTGGCAATGAGTAACAGGCTAACTAGATAACCTAAAACTCACAATTTCATATTTGAGTTTCATTTCTAGATTTAGAATTTTATGTCAGTTTTGACAGTTATACCAAAACAAACCGAAGATACAATGAAGAAAGTGACTGAAAATAACTTTATTAGCTTGCCATTTGTGATCTCTGCTTTACTTTTCTTTTTCCTCTCTGTTCTGGAAGTTGGGATATGCAAGCTTGAACAGAGTATCAAATGATAACTATTCAAAATCACAAAAGTCTCAACACCTCGAAACTAAACAAGACAACTCTAAAATATTTTCTACAACTATAAATACTTCTATGATTTGTGAATAATCACAATTTCAAGTTTTGCTACCAATAGTTACCATCTCAGTTATGATCTTATCTCCAAGCTTCCACATATCACAAACCAAGACGCAAGTGATAAATAAACCTGTTCCGGTTAAGGTTCATCTATGTGCAGAGATTTCGCTAAACACTCCCCAAGCGAATATAGTCCATGATTCAGATCAGGATGCCATGAAAACTGTACACACCTATTGCTTCATGGAAGAATCCTTAAGGGCAGCAGTATTAACTTGTTTCGAGAGGTAAGCTTCAAAGATTTCCACAACAAGTCGGGGGTCCTTCTCCACAAGCTCCATATACTCATCCCGTTTGGTAAGCTTGTCCATGTTGTCCGTAATCAATGACATAGCTGCATCGAGCAGACTCTTTGCATTGTGCTGGTGTGCGAACGCATAGTTCACAACACAATTGTCCCAGTTCAGTTTGGATACCAGGAACTTCTCACAGTATGCCTTAAGATGCTTCACCTGGTATTTTTCAGCTAACTCCAGAAGGTCACAGGCCAACACCTCGTCAAGGCATGCTTCAGCAGTATACAAATAGTTGACAAATGCACGAAGAGCATCATACGATACATCAGTGATCTTTATAGTTCCACTCCGTTTTTCTTCCATTTCATTCTCTAGCATTGCTTTAAACACTGGAGAACGGCTTACCTGATCATAAAATAAATTCCAAACTTGTAAGAAACAAAGGATGGCATTATACTAGATATGCATCATCTATCTAGTCGAGATAGAAAATCAAATCATATGGGTGTATAGCGATAAAATTATGCATAATAAAACACACAAACACAGAAAGAGAGAAATAATATTCTAAATAGAATCATATTCACTTCGGTTCGCAACTTCAAGTGGAGCCACGTGATAAACGGTGACCCTGGGATCAAATATAGAAAGAATCAACAACAAACCTAAAATATTGAGAACATCTTAACCGTAACAGTAATAAAACCAATAGTCTTCTGATCCAGATGACAAACAGCAGAGCAACCAAGTAAAATGATTTCCTCATCAGGAATTCTACAAGGGATTCATCTCCTATTTCTCACTTTAGGTTTTGTAAAATTCACAAGTTCAGTACTTCAGTTCCAGTTTCATCATCATTTTGCACCAGTTGTTAAATAATACAAATTAATTTATATACTCAAAATATTAACTATTACATAATATTTACTAAATAAAATTATCGAAATTAAACTCTTTAAAATCAACGATAATATACAATAATAATAAAGGTTCTCACCAAGACGGCTTTATGAGCCGGGACGGGAACGGTGAGAGCAGACGGTCCGATCTCGGAGGCAGCGACCAAAACGACGTCGGTGTAAAAAGGTCCACCGCTGTGGGACCTACTACCGTGATGAAGATGATCAAGCGGAGACCAAAACCTTAAAAAGGCGACTTTGGCTTTAAGATCGTCGATCTCTCGCTTCAGCTCCTCCTCCGTCTCACTCGCCTCCTCGTAGCATTCCTTGCACGTGCCGGCATCACGTGTCCCATACTCCTCACGGCAAGAGATGCAGCGCATCGTTTCGGAATCGGCTTCGGATTCGGTTTCGGACATGTCTGGATGGCTGGACCTGTGGCAACGTCGCCCCCCTCGTATTTCAACGGAATTTCGGCCCGTGGTTGTCATTGAAGTCAGACTACGGAGATATATCTATGTTCGCAGACGGCAAAAGCAGAATGGTACTCGCTTGGTTTTTATCATTTTCGTCTTTTAGTATGGTTAATATATTATGAGCCCCTAACGTATTAAGATATTTCACAATATTCACCTATATATTTTTAGTTATTGCGTTCAGGCCCCAAATTGTTTCCCGGTCCCATTAACATCAACCGTGTACTCGTATCGATTAATATAAATACCCGTTTTACTCATTAATGATTAGAATTGAATTGAAAAGACAATTTTGAGACTCATGGGCTTGCTCTTAGTGTTCATTAAACATTTATAACAATAGTCAACTTTTGACTCATCCTAAACAAATTAGGATGCTAATGTTATTAGTGAAGAGATTAGTCTAAACCTCAAAGCCAACGGAAACAGCGACCAAATCTACCTCCCCTCTTGCCGAAATTCAGACAAGAACAAGAAGCTCGGGCAACTTCCGTACTGGTATTGCCAGTTGAGTATTTGCCATTTTGGTCTGACTTGTTCCAGTTACAGCGAGCTTCCATGGAACATGTAGCGCTGCTGCAGCAACAACAACAACTACTGCTGGAACAGCAAGCTGTGCTGGTAGAAAAACAAATACAAGAAGAATAGCTGCTGCAGCAGCAGAAGAAGGAGAAGGAAGAAGAAAATCGTGCGGAAGAAATATCTACTGTGGACTATTCCCGACTAACGTCTTTCCTGGAACGGGATGATTCATTTCTTACGCCATGGAATTGGAATCCAGAAGAGAATAAACAGCATTCGAAATCTCATTCGTATTTCCCATCTAACGTACGTGAGAAGTGAGCATTAGAGAAGAAAGAAAACATTGATATGAAGGTTTAGCTAGGATTTTGGTATCATTCTTGTTTACTAATTAGTGCCCGTTAATTACTAAAAGTATCCATTGACAACTTAAAACGAATGTGCTTTTCGTTTGGTTAGTAAATGAATGTTGGAATTACATCTTTCTCCTCACAATGATAAATTTAAACAATTAATTTTGTTTTCATACTATAATTAATAATTAATAACTTTAATTTAGTTTAAAATCTGACTTGAATTGAATTAAATCAAATCGTGCTCACCTCTAGCAACATAAATTTTAAAATTTTATTAAAATTAAAATTTTTAATAATTTTAAAATTTATTAAAATTAATTTTATTATAAATTTATATACGATAATATGTTAAAATTAGCTTTACTACTACTACTACTACGTGTCTGTTAGAATCAATCTTTATATGATTTTATAAATGGTGCAATCCAAATTTATATCTTCAATACGAGGATAGTTTGGTCATTGAAACAAGCGTCTGGTATTTAATATATAAATAAGTAAATTATGCCTAAGCCCATTTTAGGATCCACTACCCGACCTGACCCGAAAAGACTACAGTATGACTGTATTGAAAAATTTAATAAAAAAACGGATAAGACTTCAAACTCGACGAGAAAAAGACTCTTCTGACGCGAGTAAATAAAACTTCCTTCTCTTCGATTTTTAGGGTTCAAAATTCTTCATGCTGGTAAGTTTTTTTCTCTTCAAATTTCTCTTTATCTTTTGTTGGTTCTGTTTAATAGCTGTTGTCATTATGATTCGATGAAACACGGGCACAGAATAAAAAAATATAAAAGTTTGAATCTTAAATTTTAGTTTTTGTCATTGTTGAGGAAAGAATTTACACACGACAGAGCTTGGTTCAAGTATTTGAATTAGTTTCGTTAGGTTATGTTCTTCTTCGTTTCTGAAGAAATTGAAGAACAGGAAACGCTGGGAGTTAATTTTGTTTTTTGTTTTGTTTTGTTTTATCGTTAGGGAGATAGTGTTTTAGGTTTTTGACTGCTCGATTAGCTCAAATTGTGGTGTTATTTGCTAATTTAGTCTCTACTGTGATGTGCATATGTTACAATAAGTTTGAATGTGACTACATCTGAGAAACCCTAGTTTTCTCATGCTTTCTCAGCAACCAAACAGCGGGTTTGAAAGCCGTTTCCATGTGTTGTTTTATTGACTAAGTGTGTATATAGAAAGTTTTGTATATTTTGAATTGTTGATGCTAACCTTCATTTGGAGGAGCAAATCTTTTGACTGGCTTTTCATTTCGTGTTTTTGTTTTGATTTTCTTTTTTACAGATGGTGGGTCAAGAGGGAAGAGGCAATGGTGATTCAGAGTGGTTGAAAAGAAAAGACTTGAATAATGGGTTTGGATTTGGAATTAAGCGTGATTTTGTTGATGGGAACTTGGGCCACAGTGAGGGTTTTCGGACTTACAAGAGGCGGAAGCATGCAAGGTCAGGTTCAGAGGGGAAAAGTTTGGAGGATTGGACAACTTCTGTGGAGGCTGCCGGTAAGATCAGTGACCAGGTATGTTGCTGTAATGTATGTATATATACAGATTAAACTGCTTTATTTGTTCTAATAGTCAATTAATGATTTGTGTTCTGCTAGTTTTGAAGTTTGAGGATGATGTCTGAGTTGTAATGATGTCAAATGTTGTTCTGCTAGTTTTGCATTTTGATTCTGTACAATTATATAGATTTTGTTCTCTACAATTTGGAGTCCAAAAGAAAAGATTCATGATCCATGGCCATTTTCTCTTATGCTGTTACATAGTTGGATAATCAGACATTCTCTTTTCTTGAACTTTTAGTGGTGTTCCTTAAAGTTGCTAGTTTGGCTATAATGGAGGGGTTTTGAGGATGGCTGGATCAATGCCCTTGCATTTGGGTCTATTAAAAAAATTGAATTTTAAGTATATTTAATGTTATGTCATCCTTGAAAGACGAAAATAATCTTTGTAATATTTGGGCTATATTGTAATAGCTGATCTAATTGATGGAAAAGATATGATTCTTCTTCTGTTTATATCCTACATGTTCTGTTTGTAATGGTTTCTATTGTCCTTGTCTTTGCCAAATCTATCAGGTTATTGTTGTCTGTTAAGGATCTGTAGGACATACTTATATGCAAATTGTTAACCGAACTATCTTCCTGGAATAATTGTCATGCTTTTTTAAATGGTTCATATAATTGTTTGCAGAACTCAAGAAATGTTGTACTGGAGCACTTGTATCAGTCATTAAGTGATGATGAGGGTGGTATACAGGGGTGTATTCGAGAAGCACTTGCATTTCATTCAGAAATAGGTTATGCAGCAATGGTTAAGGTCTGGGCTGTCAGCAAAATTTCTTATCTTGTGATATTAGTCATTTTATGTACATTTCTGCTTTTCTTTTCCTTTTTTATTTTTCCTTTTATTTTTTTGGGTTTCTTTGTTCCTTTTTGGGATTAAATTGTAACTTCCTTTTGTTTATTTTGCAGGCATCTGGTGCTCTTAATCGAGATGGAAACAGATACTCAAAAATAGGGATACCGAATGGAACTCAGCATTCAGCTAAAGGTCACACGGGTGTTCTTTCATGCGGAGCTTTAAATGAATCAGATCATCGTATCAATACTAACATGTGTCAACGTGCTTTCTTGGATATTTTAACTTCTGAAAACTTCACCTTACTGTGTAAGGTACTCCTTGAAAATTTCCAAGGAATGAAGGTTGACAGATTTTTTGACTTAAGTGCAATTGACACAAGGATGAAGAGGGGAGTTTATGAAACTTTGCCTAGACTTTTTGTGACAGATATGCAACAGGTATTAACCCTCCTGTGAAGACTACCCATTTTTATGCGTTTGCTTTGCTTGAGTTCACTTGCTTGAATTGTTGGTGAAAGAAAAAAGTTACTTAATGTTCAGTTTGCTGGGTATTGTGCCGATGATTGAAACAATCTACTGTCAAATCATATCTTTTGATGCTTGAATATGTGTTTATCTGTTGTTTTGTACTTGATTCTTGTTGCAATATTTTCTTTCATATATCTTGAAGTTTGAATATGGTTTGTTTTGTTCTTCATTTGTGTAAGAATAAATGAAACTGGTATTCAACTAATTATTACCATAGATCCTCTTTTTTGTTTTTTCCAATATGTCTATATTCTGAGTCTCATCACAAAAGAAATGGATGCCCACAATTGATTTTCTGTAGAAGATATTTCTCCTTATATGCAATTTTGACTTTGAAAAACATTTGCCAGGTATGGAGAAAGCTTCAAGAGATTGGCGCTGAAATAATAACTCTTGCAAAGGACCTTTCAGAGTTGTCCCGGACTTCGTACAATGTGCATGTAATTATAACTGACCTCTAAGTACTTTTGGGTTTTGTGCTAAAAGAAATTCTTATTTTCTTCTAAAATTAATAACTTATGTTTATGGTTGCTCGTAGTCCATCTCAATTAACATTTTCATTTTCCTTCCAGGTGGAGGGCTCAGCAAAATGCAGTTTTGATGAAGGAAAAAATGAGGTAAATCTTCTTTGTCCCTGTTATTATGGTTTGCTCTTGCTGGCAGTGATAATGTGAATGACTGTAGCTATTTAAATCAGATTATGTATGTGTTATTGCCAATATTTTGTTAATAGCTTAGGCTGCATTTTGTGATTTGGAGAAAGTTGATCCAAGATACATCATGAACCTACTTTTGCCCCTTATGTTTGTACCACATCTACTACTTGAAATAATGCACTATATAGAATTAGTACATGTTAAATTTTTCTCAACATTCTTGGACTCTTGCTTGCCCAAAACTCTGCTCTTGGTGCTATATATTAAATTTACTATGACTTTGGTCATATAGGATAAGTAACCTTTTGCAGACTGTCATGATAAATCCAACCATGAGAATTCAGTTTATATAAAAATATTATTTTGCAGTCACAAGATGGAATTAAGAATAAGATAACTGAAACCATATGAAAACAGTTATTTTGCTGAGTATGATGATGAAATTTACTGTAATTAGATTAAAAGAATTTGATGTCATAACCTAGATGGTTTGATCTTTTTTTTCTTTTTTGCTTTTGATGTTGGTGCTGAGGATTATTTGAAAACTTTTTGCCTGCATAACAGTTATTTTGCCGGGAATCCAACACTGATGTTAAAGTGGAGCAAACAGTAGCATGTGATGTGTACAAGGTTCGCACTTGCAGGCACTGCAGGGAGAAGGCTGATGAGAAGAATTGTCTAGTGTGTGATTCATGCGAGGAAATGTATCATATCTCCTGCATTCAGCCAGCTGCAAAAGAAATCCCACCGAAAAGTTGGTATTGTGCTAGTTGCACTGCAAAAGGAATTGGATCGCCCCATGAGAATTGTGTGGTGTGCGAGAGGCTGAATGCCAATGCCCTAAGTAACCAAATTAATCAAGTGGGCGATGACAATTGTCCAACAAACGGAGAAACATCTATTGAAGAAGACAACTCAAACTGTAGTACAGACGAAGCTGTTAAACCATCAGAAGATGCGCCTTGCTTGTACACTTGCAAAATTTGTGGAATTGAACTGGAAAGTAGTGACAAGTTCCGGTTATGTGGACACCCTTACTGCTTTAGTAAGTTGTATCACGAGAGATGCTTGACGGCGAAGCAGTTGAAATATTACGGTCCACGTTGGTTCTGCCCTTCTTGTCTATGTAGGGCTTGTCTTACTGATAGAGATGATGACAAGATTGTTCTATGTGATAGCTGTGATCAGGCATACCATATTTACTGTATGGAACCGCCACAGTCATCAATTCCGAAAGGGAAATGGTTTTGCAGAAAATGTGATGCTGGGATTCAAGAAATCCGCAGAGTGAAGAAAGCATTTGAGAATAAACTGAAGAGGAAATGTGAAGAAGAATCTGAGAAAAGCAGAGGAGGAATGGATATGCTTTTAAATGCAGCCAGGACCTTAAATTTTCTAAGGGATGGATACAATTAAAGATGAAGAGCCTTGCATTTTCAGGGAGGTAGATGAGGGTTCCAATGTATTCTTTTTGGAGTGGAAGAAGAATGTATTTTCCGAGAATATTATGAAAAAATGACAGGAAATTAAGTTGTATCTTCGTTTGTTATTGGCTCTCTTTTTGGTTGATTCAATGAAAATCAAAGTAATTGGCATCTTAGTATATCAGTTATTACCATGTTCTATTTTTGGTGTTATTGTCGCTTCAGAAAAGTTATTGTAGCACAAAGGACGTAGTAAAATGAGCGTCTCTCGTACCTATTTTGAAATCCAACTTCTCATATTTAGGTTTTGACCCCCATGTTTCTTGTTTCTGACATTTAAACTCCATTCTCTTTTGATAAGATTCCGAGAACAACCCTCTTAGTTTCTGTTCTTTTTATACATTTTGGCCGCTCGATTTCATAAAAAATCTGGTTCCCCTCTGGTTGGTGAGACTTGAGTCAAAGAAGCCCCGTACTTTTGGTTGTCTTTCCAGAACTCGTATGATCTTTAAAAGCACAATAGCACGACTTCGACGGCCAAGGTCTTGGTAAGCCTTCAGTGGCTTGTTAGGTTTTTATTATTTTGGTCAGTTAATTGGGGTGTGTGTTTGAGATTGCTTTAAAGTACAACAATTAAAATATACCATAAACATTAATGTATATTGATTCGATAATTAATGTTTATCCTTCACTCATTGATTTAATTTTAACAAATTTGGTCAGTAACTGGTTTTTGTAGTTAGAGTTGCATGCTTGAAACATGAACACAGTGAAGCATTTGTAAAACAAATCATAAATTCATGACCAGACAATTTTACAACAAGAAGAACTAAATTTTGTCGACTAGAACTAAGGCCGGTGGATCTAATATTTATTATTATTATCCTGTACATGCATACACTTGTTTTCACTATAACTTAAGCAATCCTGAGAAGGAAGGACAAACTGTAGGGTGGGGGTGGTGTCAAGATGAACTTAATTTCCTACCTGTTTCCTTTCAAACAAGTGTCCGGATTCAGAAGATAATGAACATTAATGAAAGGCAATTCAGAGCCATGCACGAATCTAATTTTCTGCATTGGAATTTAAGTCTTATGATCCTGAAGGACCCAGACACCAGGTGTCTGTCCCTGCCTTGAACGGGCAAGTAAAAAAAGAAAAACCAAATAAATGCCACCTGACAAGTTGCCTTCAATTTTGGTAACCTTTAAACTTTCACACTTTTTTATATTTTATTTTAAAATTACTTAAAAAAATATTAATAAAATTATAAAATTAATAAATAGAATTCATGGCAATGGATTCACAGCAAAGCCATCATCGGCAACAACTGGCAACACTCGCTGAAAACTTTCAAGGAAATTATTTAATATGCTTTTCACATGGAAACTGTGACGAAAGTGATTCCATTCTAAATCAATAATTAAATAACCGAAATGGATTAACATCAAATTTCAAAGATTGCGAAATCTTCAGCCTTTATTTGCACACTTACTTAACTCAGCAGCAATTAATTGTTCCTTGCTTGTGGCATGCAAAACATATTACCAGAAACATGGTGGTTTGTTATGAGATTCCATTGATTCTTTGGAAGTGGGAATGATACTTGACAACTAGTGGGAATGACGAATTGGGATATAATTAAAAAAGTTTTGGACTTCCTTTTATATGAATGATTTAATCTCCACTTGTTATTATATTGTTATAGAAATTAAAATAGTTAATTAATCATGATTAATTAAGACAGTTTACAGGTCTAGATCCTGAAGAAATGGGATGTATGAATACAGTAATTCAGTTTGACTAGTTGCTTGCTTGTTCCTGAATTTTTATTTGATTCTTAAATGATTCGCCATCTGAATTTTTGCCAATAAAAAATTCAGCGGGAGGTTCCATAAATACAAAATGAGCTTACACTTGGTCCTCCAGGAAACCTGACAAGTAATTTTATAATTTTCGGCTTAATGGAGTTGCTGTTTCCAAACCCTGCAAATTCTTCTCCTCTCACGACATTAGGGTTCTTAGAAAGAGCTGCTACTGCATACACGGATTGCCCTTCTATCGTTTACAACAACAATACGTACACTTGGTCGCAAACCCACCGTCGATGTCTACAGGTGGCGTCATCTCTGTCGTCCATCGGCATCGAACGCGGCCAAGTAGTCTCTGTCGTGGCTCCAAACGTTCCTTCCATGTACGAGCTTCAGTTTGGTGTTCCCATGTCGGGTGCAATTCTGAGCAACATCAACACACGTCTGGATGCACATACTCTTTCCACACTCCTGCAACACAGCGAATCGAAGCTTGTTTTCGTTGATCATCTCCTCAGTTCTGTTGTCCTCGAAGCTCTGTCTTTGTTCCCGAGGCATGTTAGAACCCCCCAGCTCGTCCTCATTGACGACGATGCATCGCTAACTACTCGGACGTCACCAACCGTTGATTTTATCGACACCTATGAGGGTTTTGTCGAGGAAGGAGATCCGAAGTTCAAGTGGATCCGCCCTAAGAGTGAGTGGGACCCCATGGTTTTGAACTACACGTCTGGTACAACTTCATCTCCTAAAGGAGTTGTTCATAGCCATCGGGGAATTTTCATCCTCACCGTTAATTCTCTGATTGATTGGGCTGTCCCGCATCACCCGAAGTTTTTGTGGACCCTACCGATATTTCACGCAAACGGCTGGGGTTTCTGTTGGGGAATGGCTGCGGTTGGTGGGACCAACGTTTGTTTACGTAAATTTGATGCATCTACGATCAACGATCTGATTAAAAAACACAGCATAACACACATTTGCGGTGCACCTATAGTGCTCAACATGATATCAAACTCTCCCGATTTCGAACCGCTGGAAAAACCTGTTCAAATTCTAACAGCCGGTGCACCTCCGCCGGCACCGGTGCTCTCCCGAACCGAGTCATTGGGATTTACAGCGAGTCATGGTTACGGGTTAACAGAAACGGCGGGATTGGTTGTTTCATGTGCATGGAAACATGAATGGGATACGTTGCCAGCTGCAGAGAGGGCAAAAATGAAGGCAAGACAAGGAGTGAAGACAATCGGATTAACGGAGGTGGACGTGATTGACCTTGAGACTGGGCAGAGTGTAAAACGCGACGGCGAAACTCTCGGCGAAGTCGTTTTGAGAGGCGGGTCTGTAATGCTCGGGTACCTGAAAGATTCACAAGGTACGGTGAGAAGTATCGGGGAGAACGGCTGGTTTTACAGCGGAGATATTGGTGTGATGCATCCGGATGGTTATTTAGAGATAAAAGATAGATCAAAGGATGTGATCATAAGCGGCGGAGAGAATATATGCAGTGCTGAGGTGGAGTCGGTGTTGTATGCTAACCCGGCGGTTAACGAGGCAGCAGTGGTGGCACGGCCGGACAAATACTGGGGGGAAACGCCGTGTGCGTTTGTGAGTTTAAAGAGAGAGTTAACGGAGAAACCAACGGAAAAGGAGATAATAGCGTTTTGCAGAGCTCGGTTGCCGCGCTACATGGTGCCGAGAAAAGTAATCTTCCCTGACGAGCTTCCGAAAACATCAACCGGAAAAATTCAAAAGTTTTTGCTAAGAGAAATCGCCAAGTCCATGGTTTGATGATGACCGAGGGTCATAAGAAAATATTTTAATAAAATTCGGTGTGAGGTATTGTGAATGCATTACTTCACGTATGTGTCTAAAATCTTTTCAAGGTCTGTCGAGAAAGTAATAGGCTCACCTCAAAGCAATCACAAGATATGCTGCCAAACTTTTCAAACATTTGAATTCTCATATGTACATGTTTTTAAGTTTGGTCGTTTATATTTCCTAAACATATTTTAGAACATTTACAATTTGTATGATTTTGTTCCTAGCATTCAAACACTAAACAAACTCCAAGTCTAAAATATGTCTCATTGGTTAAGGGATTTATACAAACTGTCCCCAAATTTCACTCAAGCCATATGACATGCGATATCACAATCTATTTCATTTGGGGTTCAACATCTTCGTTGGCACAATACTATACCTAATAATCTAATTTACTTATTAAAATATGTGATAAGTTAATGAAAATATTGTCTGTAATAAAGCCTTGTGATCCGCACGATTTTATTCCCAAGTACTAAACAAATTTCAAGTTCAAAAATATTTCACTGGTTGAAAATATGACTTTCCTTAATATTATGTATGATAACTCGACCTATAAATCAAGATAATCTACGCCAATTTATTATTGAAACAAATTCTTAATTCAAAATGCATCTCATAAGAGTGGTAACACAGTCGTCAGATTTTATCCAAGGGATATGGAGCTAACTGATTAGGAAGTCACAGTGCTTGTACAGATTCTCTTCAAATCTTACCCAAATCATCACAGGACTTTTGAATTTTATGTTAGTCTGATGCTCATAATCAATATAGATGTAAATTAAATTCTGATTACTCTTTGGTCTCTCCTCTCTGTGTCCACGGGAGGATAAGGATGACAGTATGTTGGAGCAGCAAATAGCAACTTATATTTAATGTTTACAGCTGAGATTCTACCGTGAGCAATTAAGATTTTGCGAAGCCAATCAATGCATGGCTTGTAAGTTGAAAATGAATGCCTGAGATAGTCTGCAGGTTTTAATATTTTTGAACCCGACATGAGACAGTGAGTTGTTGTCAGGCAACTGACTGAAGGGCTTGGCTAAGTTACGCACGATTGATGTCATAATTTTAAAATAAAAATATCAAATAAATAATTAAAAATATTTAAAATATATAACAAATAATAATAAATATAAATAAAAAAATTTAAAATATTTTAAAAAATAAATATAAAAAAATTATTATTGACTTTGTTTTCTTTTATTTTTTATGTTGAACTTGAAACTATTTTATAAAAAAAAATTAAAATAAATATTAAATAATAATATTTAAAATATATAATAATAAATTTTAAATATAAATAAATAATTTTTGTAAAAAAAATAGAATACTGTTGTTACTGATTCCCGTATCTTCCATGTCTGGTGAATTGGTTCATAATTCAAAATTGGAGCGGGTTAATTGACTTGTAATTAATTGATACCATCTCTGCAGGCTCGCAAGTTGGATGCGTGTCGGGGTAAAATTGTGGCACTACCGTAATTATGATTATGTAATAAAAATTGTATTTAATAAAAAATGAAAATAAATTATATTATTTATTTTTTCCTTTAACATAAATTTATTTTAATTTTTTTTCCACTTTAATATTTAATTATTTTTATACAAAAAATTAAAAGTATTTTAATTATTTAAATTAAGAATAAAATTATGATTAATGAATATCCAACATTAATTTAGTTTTTATTTCACGTCGTGTATAATTTAAAAATTATAATATAATTTTTGTGTCCTTAGGGTTTGTTTCTACTTGGCATAGCATGTTCGAGCGTGCAATATGATTATATCTCGAATAATTGAACTTCTTATTGCATACCCATGTGTGCTTATTTAATGAATTTTTTATAATTAATTACGATAATTATCAAATTAAAATTTTTCTACTCTTAGTTAAGTTAGTAGTTAATCATGCCAAATCATATTTATTCTTCTTTCATTTTAAATGAGAACGAATTGTTGGAACAAAGGGCGTATATCATTTTGGTCAAGTTATTTAAGAAAGATTGTCAATAAATTATTATATTTAAAATAAGTTAGTCATTTTTTTAAACAATAAATCACCTTATATATATATATATATATATATATATGAGAGAGTGTAATATTTTCATGGAAATAAAAATATAATTACTTGATGGCCGAAAAAAAACGGCTATCATTTTTAGGATTAATTATAGTTTATCTTATATATATTAACAACCCTTGTCCCGATTATTAAATTTTCAAATATTATTGTTGTTATTTTTAAAATAAGTTCTCAATCATTATTTTAAATAATTAAGTTATTTAATTTTAATTTTAACGAGATTTTTTAAAATATTTTTACTTTAACTTTTATTTTCAAAATTTTTTTATTAAAATTTTTAAATATGTTTATCTAATTATTTTATTCATCAAACACGGCCCATTAAACTTGGTGAGTTCCTCCGTGAATCAATCAATCATAAACACAAAAACAAAGAGTAAATACTCAAACAAGAGAGATAGAATACATGGCTTGATTGCAGGGGGATACGTTCAAAGCTACATATTTAATCAACAACAATGAACAAAAATTACTCAGCAGCAACTCGTACAAGCTGCTTTCCAATATTGTGTCCGTGGAAAATCCTAACCAGAGCAGAAGCAGCCTTTTCAAGGCCTTCGGCTATATCTTCTACGTATACTAGCTTCTTTTCCTCCACATTCTTAATGGCAAACTCAAGATATTCTGGATATATATGTTGGTAATCAGTTTCGACATAGCCTTTTATCTCGAGGCGTTTTGTGATGACGCTGAACAAATTGCGTATGCCTTCTTGTTCATCGAGATTGTATTGAGAAATCATGCCACAAGCTGCAATTCTACCGTGAGGTTTCATGTGATGAAGTACTTGGTCAAGCATTGGGCCGCCCACATTGTCGAAGTAAATGTCAATTCCTTCCGGGAAGTATCTTTGGCAAAGAAAAGAAACAGGGGATATATATATACATAAAAATTAAGTATGTATTCGATCTTACAAAGTTCGAACATGATCTGTATTGAAAAAACACTACGTATGTATATAGAAACCTGTTCAGTGTTGCACGTAAGTCATGCTCCTTTTTGTAGTTGAAGGCTTCATCATATCCAAACTTTTGTTTCGCGAGATTTACCTGAGAGTTTTAGTGTCATCGGATCGCACGAGATCAAATTAAATCTCCATTACTGAACAGTTCGGCATGGCAATATGCAGAGAGTGAGATATTTAATTACCTCCTCTTGAGTGCTTGCACTTCCAACAACATAACAGCCAGCTATTTTTGCAAATTGACCTACGAGTTGGCCAACTCCTCCAGATGCTGTAGAAACATATACAGTTTCTCCTTTCTTGGGACAACATAAGTTGAAGAAGCCAACATATGCAGTAAGCCCAGGAATACCTGTACATTTACAAAAACGCTTAGAGATTTACATTATTGATTTTTCCTTTTTGATTTCTGACATTACTTTTCAGCTGTGTAGCGAAATGAAACATGCCTTGACTAGTTCCGGTATAGAACAAAGTAGATTGTTCGCCCTCGCTCGGAGGAGAGGTGAGTTCACATCTCCTATTTGCAGTAACTTAAATACAACTGTAAATGGAAAATCTAATATTGATCAATTTAACATACCTAAAATGCCCATGTAATAGGAGAGAGGGACATCAGTGTATTTGATTTTCCTGAGGTTTTCTGGGTTGTGGATCATGGTGTATTCTTCCCATCCTGTCAATCCCCATACGAATTCACCTTCTTGGAAATCTGGGTGTGTAGATTTGACGACCTTACCTATTCCATATCCCAAAAGAGCCTGAGATTGAAATAAATTGAAGTGAACTGATATTTGTTATTTATTAAGGAAAAAAATTTAAAAAAAAGGGAAATTTTCTGGAAGAGAAACTTACAGATCCAGGAGTGAAGGAATGAATAATGGTCCCAGGATGAGAAATATGATTGGACATGCGATGGCGCATGTAAGGATCACACGACAGATACATATTCTTAACAAGAACATCTCCCCTGGACCTTGTAGGAATGCTGAAGCTGATTGCAGAAGATTTCAGACCAAAATCAGTTTCTTTTGGGAATCCTTGTACATAATCATTGAGTATTACTTGCTTGTTAGCTACCAACTCCATCTTCTCCTCGGATGATTTGCCTTCCGTAATCAATCTTCTCTTTTCTTCTTGCTAAAACTTCCAATTAAAAAACTTGTACAACATTTCTTGTTAACTCCAGGTAGCCGACAATGTTAGTTGTACACTGTTGACTGGTTTATACAGTATTTCCAGAATTATTCAAATTAGCAACTGGCCGAGAAATCACCTGGCCCATTTACTACCCATTCATAAGTAATATTTTTGTATACGTGTATCCAAATTCTCTGCCCAGTGGGAAAAGCTGATCATGATGTCAATAACTAGACCACTTTTACACCCTGTATAGTTCTAGCATGTTCTTCACTTAATAATTATTTTGTAATAGTAGTAAACTCTAAACAGTGGGTTGCACATTATTTTTAAAATACAAAAATAATAAATAATTATTTTATACTTTATAATTAAAACGTGGAATTGCATTCCCTCTGTTTTTTATGATTTATTTCTTAAAAACACTAACCCAATATGTAGTGTCTATTTTCAAAAAATAAAATTGAAATATCTTGAACATAAGTGATTTTCCCTTTTATTTCTAATCTCATTTTATTATTATTATTTTTTTTCTAATCTTAATTTATTACGTATAATATGAGAAGTTATTATAACCAAAATTTATTTAGAATAATTAATTTTAATTATTGATTCAATCAAATATTATTTTTTAAAATAAATTAAAAAATGTATTCTGTAAATATATTAGACTTTAAATTTTTGAATTAGTATTGTAAGAATTCTCTAAAGGAACATATTATTTCGTTAATGCTATAAATAAATTGAAGGAATGAAAAATAAATACTAATCATTTGTTTAATATCGTATGTTAGAATATGTCTTAAAAATTATTTGTACTGTTAATTTTAGATATATTATTTATTAATAAAAAAATTATTCACAAAATAAATAATTTCTTTTATTTAACCATGCATACAAGCATGGTTAAATCACTCATGTACTGACTTAGCTAATTGACAACAAAGATAATTTTTGGTCTTGACAATGTGCATATTGTGGAAAGCATACAACTGAACTATATAAAGTTCCTATATTCATAGGTGTTGTAACTCCTTTGCAAGTCTAGCACACGAAGGAGTATTGTGTCCTAATGATTTCAAAACAAAGAAAGGAATTGAGTTCACCCAGGACCTTTAGGGCAAAACACTTGTTCAACTACTTAATGGGTTCTTTTATTTCTTCGTATGATGTCAACTACATAGATTAACAACAAAGTAATGTTAGTACTGCTGACCTTGTAGAAGAGAGAGGTGTTAGATTTTTGAATTGGTAAAGTTCCAGTCTCTTAAAGCTTACTTAAGTTTATCAAATTATGCTCTGATGGTTGTTTGAGTTAATACAGTGCTTTCTTTAGCTTCCATGTGTAATTAGGTGCCTTGAATTTTCAAAACTAGTAGATTGGCTAGCCTAGTTTTTAGTGCCTGTGTACAGTAAGGCTCAAGAAAATCTTGATTATTGAAGGTTTCACAATATGGTTGAAGGTTTTGAAAAATCAATCCTCGGTGTTTGTAAGAACCCTTTGGCAACCATCCTTGCTAAGTTTGAAATCCATCCTTTCTTCAACTTGCATATGTGATTAGGTATAAAACTCCCATTATGATTATTTTTAATTTTGAAAATTCACTTACTTTCCATAATCTTCAAATCCGGCTTGTAGGCTTCAAAGTACCAAGTTTTGTTTTCAATTAAGGCATCAAACTTTTACATGGCTTTTTTCCACTAGGAGTTTTTAAGAGCTTCTTCGTCCTCATGTAATACTCATAATGCTTAGGTTCTCTTTCTTTATTGAATAGACAAAGTTATGCAAGCTTACAATATTGGACATGGATTTTATTGCAAAATTATTCTCAAGAATTACCTATAACTCAATATATATTATGTACATCCAACAATTGATGCTATTATAGTGTCACATAGCACATTGGATAGAACATGGGTTAATTTTAAATTTACAAAAGAAAGTAGGCAGCACTACCAAATAAATTAATACTTTGAGTTGATGGCAAGTGTTTGGTCCATGATAAATAGTATTAGAATAGATTCCGGTTCTCATTTATATGTTGTTCCCCAAATACCTACACCTTCCGCACTAATAAGAGATTATCACTTGGGATGTGGGTCCTTTTAACGACAAAGGGATATGCGATGTAGATTAGGTGGGTCAATGATAGGTGGCTTTAACCGTGTAAGGCGTCATTTGATTAGGCAAGTGAGAATGTCACATCCCAAATCAGAGAATGTCCTTTGGGTTGATGGAAAATGTTTGGCCTGTAATAATAGGTTTAGTATTGACAATATTCATCAAGTTAGTTGTTTATCAGGTTTCTTTCAAGTTTTGTTGGCAAGATTCATAGTTGTGAAGCTATTCTCAGCACCATCAATCGAGATATCATATTTCTTGGGTAAATTTGTTTTCTTATGCAGATAAACTTCTTAGTCATTCACTTAAACAGAGGCAGAAGTAGTACTTGAGAATTTCAGAGAAGAAAATTTGCTGATGTTATGTTAGTTTGTTAGTGTTTGGGGAAATAAAAACACTTTGAACTTGTGTTTGGCAGAATTTGTGAGGCTGGGTTAACTTATGTTTGAGCTACTGGCAAGGTGCTGGTGGTTGCCATGAGATCTCAAGACTCTAACACTGCTCTGATACAAGTTAAAGGAAATGAAAATGCTTTGTTTCTGTGTGGAAAAGCAAAAATGTTAAACAACTCACATTTAATTTGAAGAAAAACAAGAATATATACTATCATCTATGACACGGGCCAATGTTGCAGCAAAAGTGTACAACAAGAATTTCACGCTGCAACATGAGCGAGGCAACGCATTCTGTTGCTGCAAAATATTATGCTGCCTTGCTCAACTCTGCTTGTAGCAAACTCCTTTCTTTTCCATCCGCATCAGCTGTCATTAGATGTTGGTTATGGACTAGTTTTGCTGGCTGAGATGTTGGGCATGGATAAGGTCCGTTATAGAGATGTCTTTTATGGACAACATGGTGAAAGATACTTGCTTCTCATGTTCGAAATATAAGTCATTTATTTCTCACGTGAGAAAAATACCTCCTCCTTTTGGGTGACCTCGTATTACATAAGATTTTGCTTATAGTGGAGAATTAAAAAAATATTTATTTTTCATTTAATATAATTTTTTGTGATATTTATTATTAGATATTATTTTAACTCTTTCAAATATTTTTGAGAATATACACAAACAAAATTTTGATAATACTTAAAGAGAAATTGAGAAATTATGATAAAAAGAAGAGTTGAACTTGGGATGGATTGGAATTGCATGGGATTAAGAAAACTGAAGTGAAAAGTCGCCTATTTATGATGAAAATCGGCCGCACTTCCATCCAATGGAATCCTTCAATTTTACTGCCATACTTTCTCCTCCCAATTCTCCAATTGCTAAGCAAAATTGAATGTCAATTTTGCAAACCAAATTGACTTCTTCGTCTTTACCAAAAAAAAGGAACCAATCAACAATATTTTCTCCACACAATTCTTTCTACCTTGTCATTTCCCACTGCTTAGGTTTCTGCTAGACTAAAGAAGGATCTATACCATTTAAATTTGTCAATATTAACTAGTTTAATTAAGACATCCATCAGGTTATTTCTAGTGTATATTTTTTGCATGTCTACACTTCCATTCTCCATTATTTCTTATACAAAATAAAATGGAACACCTATCTGCTTTGTTTTAAAATGAAAGGCTAGATACCTTGCGATGTGTAAGGCACTTTGATTATTACAAAACATAATCATCTTTTTTTCTTTGTGCTCGAGTTTCTCTATAAGCTTTCTGATCTAGCGTACTTCTTTGCATGCTCGTGTAACTGCCATATATTCTGCTTTTATTGTAAATAATGTTTTGAAACCCAGCTCACAATTTCTCTTGCAAGTACAAGCACATAACTAGTAGTGGATTTTTTTATTATTAAGATTACTTACATAATTTGAGTTTATATAGCCTCTGATAATAAATTTTGATCCTCTATAACATAATGCAACATATGAAATCCCCTTAACATATATCAAGATCCTTTTCACAACATTCTAATGCTTTTTTGTTAGGATTTGCCATAAATTAACTAGTTGCTCTTACTGCTTATACGATGTCCAGTCATGTATATATCATGGCAAACATTAAATTTTTCACTGTTGATGCATGCGGTACTCGAGACATTTTCATCCTCTCTGCTTTATTGTTAGGACACAGAATTGAGGATAATTTGCAATCATAGGAAGAGGGGTAAAGATTGGCTTACAATCTTGTCTATTGAAGCATTGTAAGATTTTGTTTAAAAATTGTTTTGAGAAAGCCAAATCTTCTGGTCTTTTTCTCGTTTTAGTGAATCTGCATCACTATGGTCCAAAATCTTTTATATCAAACTTCTTAGCTAACTGTGTCTTCAATTCTTGAACTTGATTTTTGTTAGGGCCTGCTACAACATGTCATTCACATATAACAGTAGAATGATGAAATCTTTACCACTAAACCTTTTAAAATACATACAATGGTCTCAATGTAGTTTGTTGTATCCAAGGCTAATGATGAAGGAATCAAATCTCTTATACCAACACTTTGGTGCTTACTTAAAACCGTACAGATATTTGGTCAACTTGCAAACCAAGTTCTCTTTCTCTTTCTCTGCAAAACCTTCTGATTGGAGCATATAAATTTTTTCATTAAGTTCTCCACTAAAAAAAAACAATTTTCACATCTAATTAGTCTAAATGTAAGTTAAACATAACATATATAGCCAATATTATTCTGATTGTAGTGAGTTAAGATCTCGTTAAGTCCAAGCATTTTTTTTAACATATCATTTGACCACTAGTCTTGCATGATACTGCTCCATTTGATCATCGCTATTTCGCTTAATTTTGTAGATCCATTTATTTCCAATAACCTTTCTTCTACGTGATAGTGGCAGAAAATCACAAATCTTATTTTTATGAAGGCTTTAATTTTTTCCTACATTGACGCCATCCACAAAGATGCATTCAACCTATTTGTTGCTTGTTGAAAAGTTGACGGCTTTTCATCTTCTATTAGAAGACAATATGTGACATTACCTTCCATAATGTACTCTGATTACTAAGATCGTGTTTTTCCTTCACGAGTTAATCGTCAGACCTTTGGAACTGTAGGCTCAATAGATCCTTCTTTGTGCTCTAGTATTATTTAAAAGAATCTTTATGTTTTGCTTTTTCTTCTACCTAAATTATAGTTGTCTTTGGTTATTTCTTTTTTGGTGCTATCATCAATTTTACACCCAATCCTATCCAATTCCTCTAAAGACAATATAGTCTTATGGAGGCTCTTTACATGTACCGGACGATCAAAGGGTTCAATGTTTGGAGAATTTGATAGCATATTGAGAATCACAGGTGCACCATACATGTGAGTAACACAGTGATGTTTGATCATGCTGTAGATGATTGACACGTCTATTTTACGTAGAAAAATATTGGTCCCACTAACGGCAGCCAATCACCAGGTGAAGCTCCACCCGTTTGCATGAAACATGGGTAGGGTCCACAAAGAAACTTGCTCTTTCGAAACTGACCAAACAATCAACAAACTGACGGTGTTGATGAACACTCCCGTGGCATTGCACCACTCCTTTAGGAGATGATGTTGTGCCTGATGTGTAATTCAAAACCACAGGTCCCAATTGCTTTTGGGTCGAACCCTCTTCAAGTTTCAATAAAATCAATAATTGTGGTCACTGTTTGATCATCTTCATGATCCGTGATTAGGACAGGACGGGGGGCTTTGGCACGACGCGAAAACAAAGAGAAAGGTTCATAAGAGTGCTTAAGAAACAATCAACAAATACGAACTTTGATTCACTGTGTTGCAGAAGTATCGATACGATGCGGGTGTCAAGGCGTGTGTTGATATTATTCAGAATTGCTCCAGACATCGGCACAGCAAAATGGAGTTCATACATGGTCGAAATGTTGGGTGCCAAAACAGACATGACATCGTCGGACTTGACACCATTGGAGGAAAGCGATGATTTTGTCAAGTCCGTGGTGTAATTCAAAAGGATAATACGATATGAGAAAAAATAAGTAATTGATATAGAATTTTAATGCCCATTTAGTGGAATTAAAACGTAATTAAGAATTATAATTAATTAACGTAAGTTAATTACACTTTCAGTTTAGAAAACGTTCGGGAAAATGAAATCAATACGTTTCATTCAGCAGCATGATTATAAAAGACATTGTAATCTTTTGGCAAATTTAAAATATTGATGAAAATAAAATTAAATGGAGCAATTAAGGCGAAAACCTGCAAACTCGTGCCCGCTCACCCCATTAGGGTTTCTGGAAAGAGCTGCTACTGCTTACGCTAATTCCCCTTCCGTCGTATACAACGACAAATCGTACACGTGGTCGGAGACCCACCGTCGATGCCTTCAGGTGGCATCATCGCTATCATCTATCGGCATTGAGAGAGGCCATGTGGTATCCGTTATTGCCCCCAATGTACCTGCCATGTATGAGCTTCATTTTGCCGTGCCCATGTCTGGTGCCGTTCTTAACACCGTTAACACTCGGCTTGACGCACGTACGATCTCCGTGCTCCTGCGTCACAGCGAATCCAAGCTCGTGTTTGTTGATCATCAGTTTAGTTCTCTTGTCCTCGAAGCGCTCTCTTTGTTCCCGCGAAACACTGAAACCCCAAAGCTCATCCTCATTGACGATGATGTACCGCCTATGACTTCAACCGTCGATTTTGTTGACACTTATGAAGGGATGGTGGATAAAGGTGATCCCAACTTCGGGTGGGTCCAGCCTAAGAGTGAGTGGGACCCAATGGTAATAAACTATACATCAGGTACAACTTCATCACCTAAGGGAGTGGTGCATTGCCACAGGGGCCTTTATATCATCACCGTTGGATCGTTGATTGATTGGGCCATTCGGAGTCAACCCATTTTCTTGTGGACCCTACCCATGTTTCATGCGAACGGGTGGAGCTTCAGCTGGGGCATGGCTGCTGTTGGCGGGACTAATGTTTGCCTTCGGAAAGTCCACGTGTCAGCAATCTACAGTTTGATAAAACAGCATGGAGTCACTCACATGTGCGGAGCACCAGTGGTTCTAAACATGCTATCAAATTCTCCCAATCCCAGACCTCTCGACCGGCCAGTCAAAATCCTCACTTCTGGAGCTCCACCACCGGCACCGGTGCTCTTGAGGACAGAGTCACTCGGTTTTACGGTGAGTCACAGCTACGGGTTGACTGAAACAGCTGGCTTTGTCGTGTCCTGTGCATGGAAACCCGAATGGAACAAGATGCCTTACACAGAAAGAGCAAAATTGAAAGCAAGACAAGGAGTAAGAACGGTAGCCTTATCTGAAATGGACGTTGTGGATCCCTCGACGGGAATGAGCGTAAAATGTGATGGATCATCGCCTGGTGAGATTGTTTTTCGCGGCGGCTCAGTAATGTTAGGTTATCTCAAAGACCCGGACGGGACATCTTCAAGCATGAGAGAAAACGGGTGGTTTTACACGGGAGATATAGGCGTGATTCATTCAGACGGTTTTCTAGAGATAAAAGATCGATCAAAGGATGTTATTATAAGCGGAGGAGAAAATATCAGTAGTCTGGAGGTCGAAACGGTGTTGTATTTGCACCCGGCTGTTAACGAGGCGGCTGTGGTGGCGCGGCTGGACAAATTCTGGGGTGAGACGCCGTGTGCGTTTGTGAGTTTGAAAGGGGAGTTGTGTCAGAAGAAACCGACAGAAGAGGAGATGATAGAGTTCTGTAGGGATAGGTTGCCGCATTATATGGCACCAAAGGCTGTAATATTCCGAGACGAGCTTCCCAAAACTTCGACCGGGAAAATTCAGAAGTTTGTTCTGAGAGAAATCGTCAATGCCTCGGAACAATAAGTTGACTTACACATACTTTGGGCTCTGCAAGATAAGTGGTCCAAGTGTTTATTTTATTTTATTCTTCAAGTTCTGGATATTAACCATGTATTGAAAAATATATTGGATGCAATGAGAAGCATATGGCTCTTTAAAATGAATAGTATGCTTGTCAATTACTGAAACTATCACAAAATGAGTAGTTCCACTTTCAATCAGTGTACTAAATCCTTGAGGTATGTAAGAAGATGGGATACCAGTATATACTCTTGTGCAGTGTTACAAAGCTGGTCCAAATTTGTAAGAAAAATTTACAATTTCATGCTTGATCTTCTGTCCATTTTTGTACAACAGAGTACGTAACATACTTTACATGAAAACATACACCTTAGAGATTGATGCTGTCCTAGTTAAAGCAAATTTGATAAGCAAGATTAGTTCCGGTCATTAAAATATACAGCCCAACCAAAGTTTATAGTCAGGTTGGGGAACCACGAAGGACAACCAGGAACCTTTTCCTATCCACCTTTCGTTTAGGAGACTTCAGTCTTATCGCCAACCACAAAACGGTTTGTATTAGAACTCAAGCCAGATAAATGAAGCTGTTTTCTCCTCTTTACAAGATGTAATGCAGTCTGTTTATCATCTTGAACCTCCTTAGCACCAGGCTGCATAAAGAGGATCAGTTTAATAAGTTGACAACAAAATGTACACTTCTAAATACTCCCATGTTTTGAAGGCACGACGACAACTTTAAGAAAATAACATATGTGCAAGATAAGTCTATTTTTTCCTAGCTTCTTTCAATTGTAGAATTGGTTTTTATCAACAATATGCTCAAACAAGTATATGCTGCCAATATTCAAGTACTATTACCACCAGTCACCAAAGATAATAGTTTACAAGCTGGAGGTCCACCAACTCACAAAAGTTTCCTAAAATAGAAGAACAAAATTTATGGAAATACAATAATGGCATGCATGTCTGATTGTGCACCTTGATAGCTAATGCTCTGTCAAAGCTTTCCATTGCACTATCTGGCTCCCCAAAGTTCAACTGTGCCCTACCAAGGGTGACCCATGCCTGAATGAAACTGATTTGTAAGAAAAAAAGGATAGAACTTTGAACAGAACAAAATAAACAGCTTGTTCGTAACTACAGTTTCCCAGGAAACTATGATGAAGTTCACATGAATAAGGAAAGGATATACCTAAATGATCATCTAATAAAAAATTAGCTGAGAACACGAGTAATTAAAATGCACTGTTCAATAGCTAAATCAAGGCAGACAAGTAATGTATCAACTATCAACAAGCATTGGAAATCTTCTAATTGCATCAAGCTCTACCGGTTAAATATAGACACAACAACTTTGGAAGCAGGAAAACAATCATTTGCCTACATGTGGTGTACAACTTACCATCCAACATTGAGGAACTAGTCACAAATTGTTCAATATAAAGTTGATAGAAGGTTATTGTTAGATGTAAATGATAATGATAGACAATAAAATTCATTAGAATGTTTGCCCAAGGATAGACCATTAAAGTGCAACTTATTGATAACATTTCCAGGGTGACCTTAGTAGACATGCGGATATTGATGAAAATCACCTAAGTTGGTACATAACAACTAGCTCTTAAATAGCATGAGCATCTACCCATTTCCATTAGCTTCAAAAGACTTTATAGGAAATCAACATGTAAAATAAGTTCCTTAGACAAATAAAAACCACAAAACAAATTCTGTAATGAAAAAATTCATGACAAAGATCATATTTAAATAACAAACAAGCATTTCAAGGAAACAGTTACAATTAAAATTTTATATAAGAATTCTAAAAATAGAGAAAAGAAATTTAAACAATTTAGCGTTGACATACCTCGGCCCATGATGGTTCTAATTCAGTAGCTCCTGTCAAGATGAATGAAAAGTCTATAAATAGCATTATGGTTCTCAGCATTACAATAGACAAAAACTAGTTAAAAAGAAATACCCAAAGCATAAAACTCAGCTTGAAATATCCTAAATTCAAAAAGGCAAAAGAATTATAAATTGTGCAAGCAGGCTTAATTTGAAAAATAATATGAACTGAAAATAATCTAAAAGCAAAAGATATATTTTCAAACTTAAACCATTTGACAAGCTCGATGATAAGAATTGCTTGGATGATGTTCTAAAACATGTATTGCTATGTTTTTATAATAAGCCCATTAAGCACTCCTCGGATTTAAATTCCAGTTCATATATAATACATAAATTAGATAGAGAGGGCAGAAGAATTTTTGACATACGAGCTGCTGCCTTCAATGCATTCCAGGAATCCCCAATTTCTAGTAAAACTTGTGCCTTTTGTTCATGCAAAACTGCATTTTCAGGCATCAGATTAAGAGCAGCCTCCCATTTCCCAAGTGCTTCCCGGTATTTCCCATCCTTCAAAATGAATGTGTTGTGCTTGTTAAGCCATCCAAAACCAAAAGTACATAGAAGTAAATAAGCAACAGTGCCATAGAAGTAAATAAGCGACAGTGCCATCATTTATCGAAACATCAAACTATGGCATATACACAAGGAAGTCACCAAAAGATATAAACAAACTGACTCAAAATTGAGTTGCAATATACAAAGATGATTAGTAAAAGAGGGTATTCTAAAAACTTGAACTTTGGAGGCAATCATAAACGATTATATATAGACCATTTACCTGTACCATGATACGTTTTCTTATAAGAATCTTATTAGCTTATTGAACAGGTGAATCAATTAAACCTGAAAAACATGTTGACACTAAGAAATCATACAGCAATTCCGGACAGCATTTCCATTTGGATTCTGAGCAGAACCAAGTTAAAATAATAATAATAATAATAATAATAATAGACATATATAAAACAAAAATTAAAAATTAAAAAGAGGTATTATCATTCATGTGAACATTTCCACAACCACAATTTTGATCATCACTAACAATTTCTTCCAAAATCACAAATTTTCAATTGGGTCAGCGCTAACAAATTTTTTTTTCTTCCACAAGCATACAACAATTAGTTGAATCCTATTGCCTTAATAGGTTGATCAAACCAAACTAATACCCACCAAAATCAATCTTTAGAAAACATTTGTGCAACTAAAATTTATGATTTTTAGCAGAAAAAAATTCAAAAAATAAAAATAATAAAACAACGATGTTAGAGAAGAGGTACCTCGGCGAGTTTATTGCCATGGGATTGAAATGATTCGGCTAGTCGTTTGGTGTCCAAGGGCTCTTGATTTTCATTCTTATCCTTCTCCTTCAGCTCTGAATCATTTTCATGTTCTTGGTCTTCTTGTTGGAATGGGAGATTTGGGTATTGCGGCAAAGACCGCTTCTTGTTGCCCTTGTTTTTGTTCCACGTTAGTTTCATCTCTCACTCTCTCTCTCTGCTCAGTTGACGAAACAGAACAAAAGCAGAGCACATTCTTCACTTCTTGTCGGTTTGATATGGGCCGTTGGTCTGTTCGAAATACACAAAAGCCCGGCCCCGTTGAACAACTAACGGGACAGTCTCGTCACATCGACTTGGACCAGTGAATTACAGTGACATGAGAAAGGGTTTGATAGATGGCCAATCCTTGAAGTATGTGCAAGAATGTTTGATAGGGTTTCAGGTCATCTTGATTCATGATCTTTGACACAGACAACCAATTGTAAAGTGACAAAAAAAAATCAATTTTTATTTATTTTATTTATTTTTTGTTATATATATTCGGTTTGCAAATACTTAATTTTTATATTTGTCATAAAATCATTATTTAGCCTATCACAACAAAATTATTGAAGAGTAGGAATCTCAACCATGAAAGTTGGTATGCTCTAAATCTAAATAATGTTTCGACAATTAGAACAAATTAATGTTGTCAGATAACTAAGTTTATGTCTAGAAAATGTCCAAGAACCTTTCTAAGTCAAGATTATCAGTAATTAAAAGGCTTTACAATAATCTATATGCCTCTAATTCTTGGTAATTAAATTAATTGTCATACTATGCAATTGCAAAATTTTAAAATAAAAAAAGGGGTTTCCATTGTGGGCCGGCCAAACTTTCAAGTGAATTATGAAAATTGTTAGGAACCCAAGTGGGCAAATGGGGAGAACCGACACAGAGGCATGGTTCGAATCACATAAAAGAAGTGTGTTTCCGGCCAAGAGAAGGTAAGTAAAGACAATGATGTTTGATCAACTTGTTCAATCGTTTGCTTCTCTTTTTGGTTTTGGTTCAGGTCGCTGCTTGAAGAAGAAGAAGAGCTAAATCTTCAAATCATAGTTTTTTAATAATATCAAGAAGAAGAACTCATGCTTAATTATCTGTTTCCTTCTTCTGTATGATAGTTTTTTATTTTGGTCTTTTGATAATTGCTTTGTATTCTACTTTTTGGATCTCGTAGTCAACTTAGATTCAAATCATGGCTTATTCGACATCTGGGTTTCATCGAAAATATTCTTCCATTTCACAAATTTCCAGTTCGGAAATTCTCAAGAGCAGTGGTGTTTATTGCTTTTGCTTCTGCTCCAAAGAGATTCAATCCATGTGGGTCTACAACATGAAGCTTTTTGCTTTCTTTTGTCAATATTCTTCTTGTCAATTATTATGAGATGGGATCTCTTAAATAATAACGATGAAAAAAAAATGCTAAAGCATTTCTCATCAAGAATGCATGCATGCAGACGCATAATTCTTGATCGATGAAGCAGTTGTTATAGTCATGTTGTTATCATGTTACTTTCATCATGATGTTCAAATTAACCATAAATAAGTAACTCTTTTCTTTTTACTTCATCTAATCAGATTAAGGAGTCCAAGTGCATAATGTAAGTGTTAAATCAATCAAACTGTTCAGAATCACGCTAATGGTATCTTTAAAAATTGGCATTCTCTGTCTTTATTGCCCACTTTCTTCATAAAATTCAATCAAAATCTCGAGTCCCCACTTACTTTTGAACACTTGTCAGGAATAATGATATATTATTAATGTTAATGCACATATGTGCATGGCAATAAAGTAATCTTTCTGGAAGAAAGGAGTGGCTGGCCGACAACATTGTAAGAGATAAATAATGCAGCTTGAAATTAGTTGTGCATATAGAGACCATGTATGTGGATACCCCAGGTGGATGCACGCTCCCTCTCAAGGCCGTGACACTAGACTTGCCGCAAAATTAAGCTGCTGATATATTCCTTGTGACATAATGCCTGGAACGTAATCCTGCTGATATAATAATGCAAATTTATAATGGAATGATGACGATACATGTGGCAAATAAAATCATGTAATTAATTTAGAATAATTTAGTTTTTTTTTATATATAAAAAAGTCTTAATTTAATTATTTAATATTCACAATTTCAATATCCAATAAAATAATTAAAGAAAATAAAATCTACTTCTAAGAAGGAACGGAACAAAATTATTATGCCGAAGAAAAATTAATAAAAATTAATAAAATAAATAAATAAAATATTTATATATTTAAAATTTATTTAAAAAAATATTTTTTAAAATTATCAATTTTAAAAATATTCTCACACGCTTTGCTTTGTCTGCTGCAAAATTATTATTGCAGTTATTGTGATATTATTTTAATCATGATTTTTTTAAAAATTAAAAATACTAATTTTTTTTTGTATTTATATTTTTAAAATTAAAGTATAAATTTAATTAAATATACATTATATTAGATATATTTTATCACACGGTCAATAATACATTGCCTTAAGTCAATTCCCTTTTCAATTAAATTTTATATTTATTATTTATTAAATTTAATTCATTTATAATCAAAGTTAAAAAGGAATGCGATTGATGCTCCTACCTCTAAACAATATTTCAACCTTTGACCAAATTAACAGTTAGTCAACCAAGTGTATGTCATGTCTCCATAGCCCAGGAAATATCCATGAAGCTTCCCAGGTCTAGATTTTTAAAAATTAAAAGGCTTAAAATAATTTATATATTTCTAATTCTTTGAAATTATTGATTAAATTGTCACAATTGCAAATTTTGTCTTTTTAAAAAAAAAGGGTTTTGGAATGAAAATCCAATGACTTCTTTTGCGGGCCAAACATTCAAGTGAAAATGGTTGGAACTTTGAACAAAGAAAAAATGGGTCAATGATTTTCTCCATGATTGCTTTGCTTGTGAATTTGATGCTATCATCCCTTTAGTTAGATCATTGTAAATCTCTGTGTAAATCTCTGTGTTATCAGGAGATGAATCATAACCATTTTGCCATAAATTGAAATAAATAAAATAAATAAACAGACAAATTTAATGTCTTGACCTCCTAAATTTAATAAGGTTGCTTGGGGTTTTGTCTAACTCCTCTCTGATGTCCATCCACTTGCTTTTTCCTTAAAGTAAGAATATTACAAGGTTCTTGATTATTTTCTTTTCCTTTTTCTTTTATACCATAAAATATTTGTATAAATTAGAGTGAGAGAAACAGAGAGCTCTGAAACCAACAAGCAGCAGAAATGACGAAGCCGTACGGAGAAGTGAGCTCGATCAAGACAAACCCAAATGGGAAAAGTGGCGGGGCCGAGAGAGAGGCATGGTTCAAACCAAAGAAAGGAAGTGTGATCCCGGCGAAGAGAAGGTCAGTGAAAAGAATGATGTGGGATGAATTTGTTCAATCTATTGCTTCTGTTTTTCGTTCAGGGTCTTTCTCTTTTGCCGAAAGTTTGCAACACAAGAAGGATCGTGGTTGTTTGAATATGAAGATGGTTTCAAATGCCAATGAAACGAAAAAGGCCGTGTTTCCCTACCCATAATCGTTTTTTTGATTTTCTTTGATGTGTTTCGGATTGTACCCGAGTTTGAAATAATGAATATATTTGCATGATTCTCTGTTTCTTTCTGCCTCTTTGATGATTTTATTTGTGGCTATCTTGTGTATTCCTGAGCATTTGGTCGCTTTAGATTCAGGCTGATGGCCTATTCAACAACTGGGTTTTACCAAAACCTTTCGAATTTTCCAATGAGCCAATCATCGGCAGAACACGGTATCCTGTTTGATTACCATAAACGACAGCCCACAGGGCCGATTTGAAGAGTTTCCACAGATATTAAAGAATCCCAGAAATGGAAGCTTAAAATCTTGTTTTGCAAAAAAAAATTCAATTTTCATCTGCAGGAATGATTTGCAGTAATTTACAGGTACGTTTGATTCGATTAATTGCCCCAGAAAGTTCACGTACGCTCGACCTTGCAATATCCGTGCTTAATTCTCTGCATCATGTTCATGATTCTGTCGTTTGATAATGATGTATGTTGTACTTTTCTGAGCTTGTATCGCAGAAATTCTTCAAATTCACTGCTTTCAGGAGACTGCAAAATCAGAGGGTACTCCGTATGATTGTGCAGAAATACAGAACAGTTAAGTTATTATATATGTTGAAGAAATTTTGAGTCTTTTATCACAAAATGGAAGTGTTTTAATTTTGAACGAGCTGTTTAATGAAATAATTAGGGAGTTTGTTGTTTCTCATTGGTTCATTTTGGTTGGTTTGACTCGTAGGTCACTTGAATTTCATTTATGAGAATCTGACAGTTAGTGAACTGTTAGCATAAACTCTTTTAAATAAATAATAATAATTATTATTATTATTAGGTGAATTACCAAGCAACCAACGTCTGATTCATTGAATTTCAGTTGAATGTCTTCCATGTCCCAAACAAGAAACACTAAGGGCTCTACCTTTTTCTAGAGGACGATTAGATCTTCAAATCGATGCGTACTTGTTTCTATTACGTGTCAACATATGATGGGAATTTGCTCGCCAATTTGTCCATCGTAAATTCCTGGAAGCAGCTGAAATCTTGATACTTGCCTTGCAACAGTTGAAATCTGAAACTCGGAGAGAGAGAGATGGAGAGAGAGAAGAAAATGATGTATGAATGCTTTGTTCAATCTTTTCCAGAAACCAAAACCAAATATGGAAAGAAGGGTAAGTCATCTGTGTTCCCATCTGCTTCATGGTTGTTGTTGTTGTTGTTCGATTGGAATTTGTTGTTGTTATCAAGTACATGTTCTTACTTCTCTAATCTAGCAATCTTCATTGTTGGCGATGTTGGTATTCTTCCGGTGCCGGTGACTCCGTCGTGTTCTTCGACAACAAATCAAATACAAATCCTACTCAGATCCATATGGGTCTGCAAGATAATAAAGTCTATATATCTTTTGTTTAACAATATTCTTGTTGTCTACTATTTTCTCCGAAAATTAAAAATTCAACCAGAGGCTCGAGAACTCGTGATCTCATCAACATACAACTCCCTTTCCCAATCCACTATCAAATATTTTGAAGAGTACTGCATATTAAAGCATGCAGGGGCAGTCATTTTGTTATTAGCCACTTTCACCATGACGTTGGATCAAATCTCCGTTGAATTTGTTGTACTCTTGTGGTCACTATGCTACTTTCATTATGATGTTGAATACATCGTGTCATTCGAAGTAACTATGAATAATTATGATTATCATATTTGAAATGACTGCCCATTTGCCGTATATGAAATCATCAAACTGCGCAGAGTCGTGCGCGTGGCTCATTCGTGAGATTTTTCTCTCTAAAACAAAGCACCCTCCAACGTCTTCGTTACCAGCTTTAATTTCTTCATCATTATTCAACAATTTGAAGTAATTTCAAGTACCCCTCTTCGTATCCATATCCATATCCAAGAGATCAGTGACAGACAATGCTAGCCAGCAAGGGGACATCGCTCGATTGCCCAAAGAAATATTGTCTGTGATCACGTGGGTTTTTTTCAGTCTTTTAAAAATTTTAAATAACATTTTTTTTTCTATATTTAAAAATTTTAATTAATTATTTAAATTCTGATTAAAATTACGATAATTAAAGATATAAATTTTAGAAATATAAATAATAAATAAAATATAGATGCTCGTAAAAAAATAAAAATAATTAAGAATATATATTTTATATAAATTTTTTCTCGTATAAATTCATTTGTAAAATTATTTAATTGTTATATAAATCATGTAATATATTTTATTTTCATTTTTATGAAAATATAAAATTTTAATAATAATAATAATAATAATATTTTATACGAATAAATTTATATTTGTAACGCTATTAATTCGTTAAATATGGTACAATTAATGAATAGACTTGGTGCCAAATATTTAATCAAATGCCAATTAATGAATAGACTTTGAAATTAAAAAATAAATAAATAAATAAAGCCGTGGAGGGCTACCACTGAGAGAAGGCGAATAGCTTTCCTTTTTCTCAAGCATCATGAATGCATGTCTCTTTGGTACATTGCATCCTGGATGAACATCAACATCAGATAGCTACTATTCTTCCATCAATTTCTTTGAATTCTTCCCGACGAGAGTGAAAATAGATGTGTTAGGTAATAGCTTTGCTTGTCTTTTTCATGGCAAATATTAAATTAAGCATTTTTCTATTTGAGATGTTCCAAAAAAAGAAAAAAACATGTTCATCCGAAAATACATTTTCTGTTTTTTGAAAAACACTTTTAGGTTCAAACCCTTGTCCTATCTTGGCATTAAACAGAAACAAACCATAATATACTGTCTGTGCTTTAATTTACAAGAACAGTGATCAATCAATGTCACCTAAAATTCACGAATGAAATTATTGGTACAAATTTATTCAATTTTTCAACATGTAAAACAATATAATATATATTTTTTCGCATGCTTTCAAGTTCAAAGCGACAAATATATGTGTGTGATCATAAATGATTTCTAATCAAAGTTGACCATACACACATTGGTAGTTTGATATCTTCTTAACTAAGGAATGGTAAAAAAGCTTCCTAACCTGGAAATGTCCAAGAAACTTCCCACTTCTTGTAATTCAAAGGATTGAAAGTGATTAATTATACCATAATTAAATGGTCATATTCATCAGTTGTAGAAGTGATTGCTAATTGGCTTGTGGGTGTTCCCAAATTTCAAACCCCATGTGTTTCATCTTCGAATGAATGAAAAGAGTCCTTCACTTTCTATGCACTCGGAGTGGGTGTATTTATATATAAATTAAGGTTTTAATTTTATATAATTCTTTATACTAATTTTTTAACTATTAAATTAATAATTAAATTTAATATATATAATTAATATGTAAGTGAAATATAACCTGGACAAAACATAAAAGCGTAGGCATCCTGCATTCATTGATTAAACCATATTTTGACTCGATTTAAAAGGTTGTTTGATGGTTTGAATTGTCACATCTAGAAAATTACATACCAAAGCTCTATACATTTCACTTTTGGGAAGCCAAGGTTTTATAAATACAGAGGAAAAGAGAGCGGTGAAACCAGGTAGAAGAAGAAATGGAGAAGCCATGGGAGGAAGGGAGCTCAACAAAAACTGGGCCCAGGTTCAAATCAGAGAAAGCGAGTGTGATTCCTGCAAAAAGAAGGTCAGTCAAGAGAATGATTTTTGATGAATTTGTTCAAGCTTTTGTTTCCCTGTTCGGTTCTGCTTGTTTCTCTTTCCAGTCCAAGAAGAAGAAGACGAAGGAGGAGGATACCATTGTACCATTGTAGAAGCGTCTTACGTGCGCTGTCTCATTAGTGGGTTCAGAATCTCAAATCATCAGAATATGCGCTTAGTTCTCTGTTTCTTGTTTTCCATTTGGAATATTGATATGACTATATTGTGTTTCAGTTCGATGGCGAATTTAACAACTGGCTTTTACAAAATTTATTCACTGGAAAAACAGAGTGCCCTGTAATGAGTGAATGCTATAAATCACTGCTACACGGCAGATTAAAAGTTCCCAAATATATTGAATCAACCCAGAAATGGAATATGCAAATTTTGGGAATAGCATCTTGTTGCCTTCCAATCTATTCTGGGAAAAATAAAAAAGGCAATAGCAACCAGGAATTTTACTGATATAAAGGAATAAAATATGTTTTTATTCATAAATTATAAATTTTTATGAACCTGATTGTTTTTATCCCTTGAGTCTCGTCAAATTTACTGAGAATGGCAAAAGTGAATTTGGAACTCAATGTAGCCGCACTGACAAAAGGACTTTCCCGTACATTCAGTAAGCAGTTAACGCCACGTGCGGCTAGATTCCAACTGTATATTCTCCATTTGACGGTTCCGTCTGGCAGAATTCTCTTAATCAATTAATTAAATAATTCGAAATGACTACAAGTAATTAAGGTGGGAGTGAGACATGTGGATTACGCGTAGAACTTATACGTGTTCCCAAACGTGGGTAGTGAATAAAGACAAATCCGAACTTTTTAATTTTTAGTTAAATTTTTTGTAATTTTTTTATTTATGTTTTAAATTTTATATTATTTATTTTTAATTTTTTTGTTAATTATTTTAAATTATTTATTATATTAATTAAATTTATCATGTACGATTGGCCTTGATAAATTAATTTACTAGAAATGATTAATAAAATTTGACCCACTGTGACAAAAACGGCAGTGTTTTATGTTAATAAGGGGTTGTTGTAGGTGGGCAGGCAGTGGCTTCTGAATCTATTTCTGGAAATAAGACCGCAAGAGGAAAAGACAACATTATCCAATTAAGATAATATTATTACATGACTTTACATGTTAATCAACTTAATTATTTAGTAATTAGTAATTTTATTTTATTAATTATTTTAAAAAATATAATCAACACTTAACTAATTCTAGCAAGATGCCAAATTTACTTTGAAGATGGACAAGAAGTTAACTTTAAGATTTTACTTTTTGCCCTTGCCGTGAATTCGAGAAGTCGTTCAACGTAATCATTAACAATTTGCACGACTCACGATATCTCAACTGCTCTGACGAGTAGAGCAAAAAATCTCGCCCACGTGTGGTTTTGAATTTAACGTACAATGTCGCGACATGAAGACCAACAAAGAAATTATTGTCTGGAATTCTATGATTTCCCCTAGAGCTAACTTCATTTGCCGAATTGAGTTGTGATTTTCCACGCCATCTAACGAAGTCAGGAGACAGGATTATGTCGTGAAACTGTCCACAGCGGATTGGGTCATATCATACTCGCCAAGCGATGACTAGGGTAAGAGAACAAGGCAACATTATCAACGGTGCGCGTGTAAAATGGAATGCCAACTTGCTACCATGGCCAGGAATTTTCTCTGTTCAATGCTTGAGACGCAAGGTTTCTTTTATTGGCAATGGCCAATTCATAAAAACAATTTTTTAAAAATTATAAATTTACCCCATTTTCACTGCTTTATAAAAACCAGTCACGCTTTCCGGAGAGAGAGTGAAATTGGTCTATTTTCTCTAGCTTTAATTGCTTCAACACAAACACTCTGTTCGGACAAGATGAGAAAGATGGCGTCGGCGAAGGTGAACCCAATTGAAAAAGAAGAGGTCAGATCCTGGACTGAGCCATGGTCGAACCCAAGTAGGGCAAGGGCTAACACAAAAGCGAGGGCAAGTGTAATCCCAGCAAAGAGAAGACTTGTGAAGAGAATGATGTTTGATTACTTCGTCCAATTTGTTGCTTCTCTTTGCTCCTCTGATGACTCCAAAAGGTGAATCTTGATTAATTATTGTTGCACAATAATTAATCATTGATTCTTTTTTATCTTTGTTGTTGTTAGTATTATGTTCTTGATACTCAGAGCTTGTAAATATCTTTGTTTACTCAGATCTCCTCGTAAATAAAGAACACGTTTCTGCATTTTTCGATGTTATAATTGCCCCAACTTTATGCTTCATTAATTTCCCAGAAATTTTGAGCATTTACAAATTGAAAATAAACCCAATTCGAGCTCCTAACGATGAAGAAACAGAGGTCCTGTACATGACCATGGAGGAACGAACCTTGAAAAATCTGGTCGTATTTTGATTAAATTTCCCTGAAAGAAAAGAGATCAGATAAAAGCTTGAAAACCCATCAATTGAAATGACGATTCATGGCATTCCGATTGGCATTTCGCCGTCGCAAACTCAGATGGGTGGAGAGATGAGGCTATTCCAGAAAACGACCCGGCAAACGGTTTACTTCGCTTGAAATCTGATCGCAAAATGTGACTTTTTCGCCGGCGATTGAAAAACTTTTTCCGGATAAATACATTTAAGTCCCTAATTTTCTATATATTTATAGATAAAGATACATTTGTTCATTTTTGATAAAATAGGACCCCAATCTGAATTGAAATAGTCAAAAATAGCCTTATAGTGAAATTGTGCTGCCTTATGTATTCTCATATGATGACAGTTCAGATTCAATATGATGAGAGTAACTTTGTTATTTCAATAAGCTATATGGACTAGTTTATTATGAATAATACATGTGTTCTTTTCCTTGTGTTCTAGTAGCCTTACACAATTTGATTATTGAGTCAAAAGTTTTGGAAGTTAATGGTGACTAACGCGGCCAATAAAGACTACTCTCTTTGATGCAAAAACAAAAAGCAAGCAACACAAAATTCAACAAGACATGTTTCCAGCTGTGCTTGTATATGAAACCAGAAGACAATTGAAACAAAAGGGCAATATCTTTCCAAGGAAAGGTAACTCTGGGCCCTTGAAATGTATAATATTTTGCTATTTACTAGAATACAGAATGCAAAACTTCCATATTGTTGTCACTAGCTCTAGCCCCATTTTTTTGAAATTGTGTTTAAATATTTATTCCAACATGTTTTTATCATGGAACATGTTGTAATCTTGACTGGCTGATTATAGCACCCGAATAGATAAGGATATGCTTGTAAGACTACGCAATCTTAAATGTATTCATATGTCTAGTCTAATTTGATGTGGATTGGGTGATAAAGATATGATATTAGAGTCAATTCACCTAATTTAAAATATGCTAACAAAGATATTAGACAACAAGAATTGAAATTGAGTGTGCCTTTGGAACAAAGGGCTTGAAATCTTTGATGCCAAGAACAAAGTTGCGAGAACATCACAAATTCAAAATATCACCTGAAATTATTTGCAAAAAAATGATTAATTAAGAGTTATCCCATACAACAAATAAAGTTTAAAAAATAAAAATAAATTTTATAAAAAAAAATATTTATTTTATAAAAACAAAAAGTTGAATGATATGCTAAAATTAATCAAAACTAAAACAAATATTTTAAAACATGAACGAAAGTTAGTGAAAATTTGATCAAAATCTTTGCTAAGAGGCAATCCGTATGGATTGATTTGTTAAAAACTTTAAAATAATATACCATATGTTTAACTTATGACAAAAATAGCTCAATTATGAGTTTGTGTTATACGTCACCATGACTTCATTAATATTTCAATTTGCACTTTCAATACGTGTCAAATTTTCTAGGAATGCTTAATCTTCAAGTTTCACCCCACCCCATTGGCTCAAATTTCTTACAAACTAGTGAAAAACCAAAAACCTCACTTCTAGAGAGAAATTACTACAGATTCATTGAATTAGTAAGGAAAATCAGCAGAGAAAGCCGATGTCTCCTGACAAACCGACAATCGCCGTTGCTTGAGCTATGAAAAATTGATAAGCCCTCATCTCCAATGGCAATTTAAGCCCATCTCTCTCTTTTCTCTTCTTTCACACCCACCCTCCCCCCCATTCCTTTCTTCCCCTTTCTTCCCCCTCCCCTTTTTTCTCCTTT
>BNST01000610.1:0-151445 GCA_019650275.1 Xylocarpus granatum
CATCCCAGAAAACATATTGATTTCGGTCTGGACATGGTGTTTGAAATGGAAGACAAGTAATTTCGCCCTCTATTTCGTCCAATTCCACAGCATCCTCGATCTATTACACTGAATCCTGTATCAAAAATTTGTGTTACGGATGATCTATGGATGTCAATATAAAACAGCTGGTTGGAATACTTGCATACCGTATGATCTATAGTTGGTGAGGAGATCTTCAAACATGTGAGCAATGTCAATGTAAACGAATTTTGATCCAGGAAGATTGACGTTAAGATTGTTAATCATGGTCTTCACATTTGTATTGAACGGTAAAACAAGCTGGTTTACTTCTTCCGAACATCGATCAAACTGGTTTTGGGCCAGAATGCTTGGAATACATCCCATTCTTCCTAATCCCGCCAGCACAAACTTCCTTGCTCCCAAATTGTAAAGGCTCTGTAACCAAATCAAGGGATGTAACGAAGAACTTGTTCGCAAAATGATACCAAACAAGCACTAAATGACTTGGATGGAATCTTACAGTGAGTTGTGTTGTATATTGCTGAACCAAAAGATCAGCATATTGTTCAGCATCGTATTGATTTCTTGTAGGGTAATTTGGCATGAGATAATTGTTTAGGTAGTCATTGCTCCCCATTCCCACAAAGAATATACATCTTTCAATTGCCTTTGACACATCGTCTGCTCCAAGATTATCAGTAATTTGATCAAGTGTGTTCTGGAAATTCCTTATCTGTTGACTAAACGGTATCCGACCCACCTGATCAAGAAATGAGAAACCAAAAATAGCTTTTAAATCATAACTCCCATAAAAGAATGAAAAAAATGTGACGCTGAGATTAAGAGATAATCGTGATTTAAATGATTACGAAGTTCCTTCCAGTGATGTCGAGAATTCCAGCAGCGGCGGAAGCGTAGTTGACTCCATGAAGCACTTGCTCTCCGGAGGCTTGAGAGTATGCAGGAATGAGAGGAAGTCCCAGCAGTTCAGCTGAATGCATGCATTTATGTTACACCGAAATACAAATTTAGTCAATATGTCAACAAATTACTAGAAGTTCAGGGATCATGGAAGCTAAATTTTAGCCATTAAAAGGCATGCCTACAAGATATTCTGAAAACGGTGTTATTTATCCTATTTGAGGAATTAATGAAAGTTAGGTAGATGCAATAATTTCTGTTGCTTTTTGGGTCTTAATCTAGTCAAAGAACAATAATACCCTACTAACTCCATGAAAATAGTGTATCATCTGAGATTTTTTTAAAAATTTGTTTAATACCAAAAATACTATGTTAATCTAGAGAGGAATAGAGGGAGAAAATTTCAGCCATAAATGCAGTTGTTTTATGCAATAAATAACTACAAAAGTAATTTATAATTTTCTTAAGAACGAATAAAGGGAGAAAAGGGAAATGATATATATAAAGGTCATGACCCAAATATTTGCTTTTATGTCTGGCAACTTTCGGATCAAACTTTAACTGAAAATTCCGCCTTTGATGTGTCTGTTATAACCCATTTCAGAGATTCATATTTATGCCGAGTGATTTCTAAAGCATGGCATGGTGCATGGATTTGCATTGTGAGAATACACCAAAATAAAGAGAGAAAATAGTTTACCAATTTCATCAACCATAGTGTAGCCATTAGAGAAACGACCAGTTGGGCCACCATTGAAATCAATACCGTAAGGAAAATAATTAGCCTTGGCAAAAGAAGGAAGATTATTATTATTCCCATTGTCGATAAGAGAATCTCCAAAAATAAACATCAGCAGAAAACCAGTTCTCTTCTCCTTCCTCCGTCTGTTCCAACAGGATCTCCATCTTGTCCAAAACTGCTCTATTCACCAGCAGCATTGAGAACAGAAAGAAGGAAGAAAACTTGAAGAAAATAGCCATTGGTGATCGAGAAAGAAAGTAACAAAGAAAGTGTTGCCAGGGTTGCGAGAATAGTTGAATGTAAAGGGTAGATTAATAGTAGATGTAAGGTGGGTAGTTAGAAAGGAAGTAAATGTTTTCATCTGTTTTCTCCATTGCAGTAATTGCGTACGGCCTGTGTTGCCAACATGTGTTTGCAGACAGTTCCCTACAAACTTTACTGCGGTTTTGCCGCTTTAGTGTTTTGTTTTCCCTTTCCATGCTTCCACTGTTTTTATTACTTCCATTGACTTGAGCAACACCATGAACCGAGCAAACAAACTCCATGCACTAATTTTTCTCAACAAAGAGAACTTAACTTCACAATCCTCGAAGTTTATCCAAAGGTTGTTTCAAACCATAATGAACATAATTACAATATCGATGAGGATCCACAAGTTTCAAGTATAAAATTAGGGGATAACAATCTCATCTAATTTAAACAAAATTTAAACTTTAATATGAAAAAATATCAATATTTTTGAATTATGATCTTTCTTAATCCTCGACTGCTTTTAATAAAATATTATACGTAATAAAATTAATAATAAATAATTTAAAATTATTTTTAATAAATTTACAATTAATTATATTCACAATTTAATTTAATTAATTTTTTTTATTTTCATGATATGTATATAAAGGGGTAATCGTAATTGCTATGGTGCTCCATATTCCATGATATGCTCAACTACAATATTAAAATTAATTTAGAAATGTAAAATGTTGGAAACCTCAATTGTCATGCAAAATTCATGAAACTATAACATCTGAGTAAATGCTTCTTTGAATTTAATATTCCTGGTTGATAACTTCAATGCCGAACCTAATTCTGTGATGAAAAAAGAGACATTTATGTCTCGTTGCCATTCAAAACTTTTCATAGAACTTATGCCAGAAAAATCCATATCAATTCCCACCAGTTTTATCAATTTGGTATCTTTTTCAATTTTTTTCCCTTTTCTCATAAAACACAAAAATTATGTAAAATAATATATATATAAAAAATTGGATCTGTTAGTTCGCAGCTAACGAACCTCTGGTCGCACACAAACCAACATAGATTGGAGTAGCAGTTGGTGGCCACTCTTAGCTAATGAAGAATGTCAACATCTCAAAACTCAACGAATGTATCCTTCGACTCGACTGATGATTTTAATTTTATAAAAGAAAGGTCATGCACATCAATTCACTTTTATTTACAATAACATTCTTTGATATTTTATATATACATCACGTGAAGTTCATTAAGATATCCTTTATGGGTAATCTTTAAATCTTTTTAATATAAAATTAAATTAAAAATGTAAATCGATTAATATAAAATTAAAATAATTAAATATTTTTCACTGTTTTATATATCTATCAATTTACGATATTGATAATATGTAAAAATTAATAAAATTTAAGAAAGATAATTTATTTTTATTCTAAAATTAGTGATATTTCAGTTCATAAAAATAACGATGACAGTTCGAACAATGAAAAAATTGGTCTTCCCAAGAAATTGAACAATGTCATACTATCTTGCATTGGCGTTGTATTAAAGGGGAGGTTAATAATAAATTGAAAACGCCTCCATCCCATGAATGTTTTTGAGCAGTTGAGATAGTTGAGAGCAGTCATCACTGTTTGACTTTTGTTTTCTTAAATAAAACAATCAATGGTCAATCCACAACCCATATATTATGAAATGCTTCATTAAAAACAATGGAATATTTACTATCTAACACAATATTAATAATATAGTTTTTCTATAAACCATACATGTTTAGTTGATATTGTTATATATTCTTCTCAATGATTAATTAATTGAGAATTGATTAATTTTTTTATTTTTAATTTTTTAATTATATTTTTAAGATACATATACATATATTTGCTATTTTTTTTCTTATTTAGCACATAAAAAAATTCACGATTCAATTAAAATTGATATAAAAAATTAATCTTTTATAATATCTTACTTCACAATAACACAATCAAATTAACTAGATTACCTTCTTAAACACTATTTATTTAGCTATAAACTTTGGATGATAAAAGAAATAAAGCAAGTAATTCATAATATGTAATTCAAAACTTGAGAAATTTATATCATAGGTTTGCGTCGAATTATTTTTAAACAAATGCATGCATAAGAGCATAGTAGAGAGAGAGACATACAATAATACTGAACATAATTAATATGGAACCACAACCACAATACCAAATCACAAATTTACTACAATACAAATTTTATTACATGTCTTGCTTGCCATGTACTTGGAAGCCTAAAGGATTATTGATAAAGGACTAAGTATTAAGCTTGTCTCTTGCTAAGCAAGAGATCTTATATGATACACCAACTAGAGAACTGTTTTTTTTTGCTGAAATAATAGTAAGTGCTTCACAAATACATAGCTAGGTACATATGCTATCAATGGAGCAAACACTAGAACTGAAATATTTCATTGGGTGTAGTTAGTGGATATTCATAATTGTCAATAGTCATTGTTCCAAAGTCAGCAATGGCAGTAGTGTTCTCCTCTATCTGAAAATTTTAAAAAAAAATAGACCAAAATAGTTGTTAGATATTGTCTGTAATTTTTTTAAATTTTTGTATTGTAAATCTCTATTTATTAATTACCTTGTCTTGCAAGAACTTGTTTGCAGCTTTCAGTATTCCCTCCTTCAACAATGAAAACAAAGATTTATTTAACAAAGTTGTAATTCTAACAAAAATTATATAAGGAGGACTTGCTTAACCAATATAGTTTCTAAATAAATTACAAATATTAAGTATGGTAATTAAGCTGATTAACTTTAACTTCATATTCAATTTAGCCAATGATGGGTTAAATCTCTCAATCAATGATATAAGAATTCAAGTTATAACTTAATACATGAACTATATGCCGAATGCCATTCAATAATAAAACATTAATATTTGCCTTTCTATATGTCAACTTAAAAAATGGGAAAAAAAAAGGCAGTAGAGTATAAACGAACCTTGTTCCTCAGCAGATTGATCTCTTGACACATGAGGTCCATCTACATTAATAAATCCAAGGTCTCATTAACATAAAATACCTATAATATTTAATGGACTTGAATAAGATACATTTTTTATTGTAAAACTTAAAACATTAAATAAAAAATTTGAAACGATGAATATGAAAACTTAAACTAAATAAAGTTAAAAAAAAATCTAAAATAGAAAACGTAAAAATTTAAATAATTAACACAAAATTTGAAATACGTGATATAAAAAATTAAAAAATTATATATATATATATATATATATATCATATATAATATATTATAGTAAAATGTGTATTCAACACATATTTCAAAGAGTTTGTTTGTTTTTTTTTGTATTTAGGAAACGATACCTTGTTCGAACGAATGTTATAAATCCATATTTCAAGATGCTTTTCAAGCACGAGTAGTTCATCCAAACTCATTGCCCCGGCTCCACCTCCAAACATAGACCTATATATAGAGTAAATTTCAAAATTATTATTATGATTTAAAACCTTTGGTTAATTTTTTTTTCTCCTTTTATTATTATTATTCTTAAATTTCATCATTAGCAAATAAGATGAGTGACCATATTTATATATATAAATTGTCATACCTGAAACCCTTCTGGAGAATTTCAATCTCTTGCTTCAACATGTTGATCTCCTCTTTTGCATCCTATAATTTTGCATAATTATAATGTTCCATCAGTATAAATGCCATGCTATATATCCCATACTAATTAAAACCACCCTATTTTTCATCACATAATTAAAGAAACTTGAGAATGTTTATTAATTAATTATTTTTAGTAGCTTTTTCCAAACATCGTATGGAAGCCACGAGCCTGTCTCTTTTCAGTGTTTCTGACCTGTATAGGTATTTCGATCCATTTTCTTCTTAAGTTACTTTGTGTCACAAGCTATCTCGACAATTCTGAACGTAAAAATTATACAATAATCTCACAGTAAAATCCAGAAACAAACAGTTTCTAAACTCAGAACACTATCAATAACAATCTCATCTTAGGATGTCTTTTATTTATTTATTTTATTACAAATAGTGCTGTGGTTAAAAGTCTTTTGTTTTTAACTTTACGGACCTAAAGAAGAGAACTGCAAGAAAGCCGTGTAGTTTGACCTTATCCGATTTAAAGAAGAGACCATGCAATAAAATCGTCTATTTTTGAAGGAATTTTTGCTGGCAGCAAGAACAAAGCTCTGGAGAGAACAAACAGAATAACATGACTTAAATTATTCGAGATTATTGACACAATTATTGTGATACAGTCTGATCTTACATGTAATAATTTTCAAAGGAGAATTTAGGCCTTCGAAAAGTAGTGAAAACAGTGCATAAATATTTTCATATCCTTTTCGGAGAGACAAGTAATATATTATATGAACCAGAATCCGATGCTGAACAGCACTATCTTGTTGAACAGTTACAGCTTAGAATGCTATCTTCGTTATGAAATATAGACATATATTTTGTATTGAAAAATACAAATTAATTAATAACAGAAAAAAAAATTTAATTACATACCGATGGTTGAGTTTCCATAACTTGTTCATCCTGATCTCCTCGAGTGGACTTCAAGTACCTCTCAATAAGACCTTTCATGGTTCTATTTCATCCAGTCAAAAGTACGAAAACTTCAGCGTTTAATTAATAATCTGAAACGTTAGACTTATAATCTTATTATACAGTGCTCGTATACATCACTAAGAGAGTGAAGGAGACTGACCCTTTGGTGGCCAGTTCATAGAGCTTTCCATGGGCGGAGAAAATGAAAACTCCGACATCAGCATCACAGAGTATGGAGAGCTCCTTGGCCTTCTTAAGGAGCCCAGCTCGGCGTTTGCAGAAGGTAACCTGACGGTGCACCGGATTCTCGATTCGCTTTATCTGAATCTTTCCACGAGCCATTTCAATCGTTCAAGTCAGTTCAGTTAGTTAATTTTGTGTTGGTAGAACAGTATGTGGCTGGTTTTGTGTGCTAGAATTTTCTCTGCATACAACCTCTCACTAGTTTGAACTAGCTTCGAGGCTTATGCCTACTCTCTGAAGGGTGAAAAAAAAAGAACTTGACGAAAAATTGGCTTCTCAGTTTCGGCTGCTTCAAGCTCTTAAACACACGTCTTTGGATTCTCTTCAATCTTGAAAGCACATAAGAATAACTGGTCCGCTGTTTGCTTTACACTTCACCTACTTTTTTTTAATCCTTCACGTCGAATTCTTATAATTTTTAATGCCTTATTGCACTCTACTTTATTTCCTTAGAAAACAATTGACATGTTCAGTCAAATCACATTGCATAAACGATGTGACACGATTGATTAAAAGAGTGAGCGTACCGAATCATTCATACCATCTTTCATGCATGGCTTTTTTTGTATAGACTTTGTTGAACTTAGAACATGACATGTCAAGATTTTATTGCTGAATAATGTGACTAAACTTGCTGAGGTTGTAGAGAATTGTAAACCCTAGCCACTCATAAACCTAGAATTCCTCCTCAACTTCACATGAATGGGTCTGTTCCACAAGTATGGGATGGCCCTCTAAAACGATTTAGTGCTTTCATAGGCTAGAACAGGGTTCTTTGATGATCTCAATTTTATTATAAGTTACAATTTGACCTCTTCAAATAATTATATATCCTTAGAACTATAGAAACTCAGCAGAAGTTCTTCTAGAAAAATCTTTCTTAAATCTATTTGTACATTTAAATAATGGTTATTTAGAGTTATACAATATTATTATTTTAGCATAAGGTAACATTAGTTTGTATTGATTTTTTTTTAAAAAAAATACAAATATTTACATGCATGCATGCATCTATATATATGAAAAATTTCGTAAGTTTTTTAATTTTATATTATATTTAATTATTAAATTAATATATTTTTAATAATTAAATTAAATTAAATTTATATAATTAATATATATTATATTTTATTTCAATCTTTAAAATTATCAGAATCTTGGTATTTTTGGACGGAGCAGAGTCTAGTAAGCAAAGCAATATTAGCCTTTTCATGTGCAACCAACTCATCTTTCCATGGACCAATGAGCTGGTTGCTTTCGGCTTTACCCCAAAAGCACTTTTTGCCCTATTTCTTCGCCTTGCTCCTTGTTTTAATGACAAAAAGCAGCTGATATATTTCCTGGCTTTATTAATTTAACTCCTTTCAAATGCTCTAAACAAACTGCTTTAGTAAATTAAAACCATTCACAAAAAGCTCAGATCAGCACTACGCCCGTAGCACCCCCACCACAGACTTCTCTTCTCATCTCATAAAACCTTTTTCTTATTCTTTTGAACAATTTAATTCATCATCTTAACTTTGAAGACATGTTCGAATCTTGTTAAATCACTTAACACTAAATAGAAATACTAAAGGAGATCCTCTTTGACAATCCCCAGATCTTAATCCAGCTTGCACAACAGCTTCTACTGTTGACACGTCTAACTTTCCGAACATCATTACATAAAAAAATAAAATTATAAATTAATATACGAATATATAACAGTTTTTCTTACATCTGTGCATATAGTTTAGATTCCAAGCACAATATATAGACACACACACACACACACATATATATTTGTTAAAGTTAAATGGGTTCTTGGCAAAAGCATGTACAGGTTTATATTTTAATTTTAATTGGTGGTGGCTAAGCAGAAAATGGAAAAATTCATTAATCTATGTGTATTGGGGCAGCTTAAAATGGAAACATCCTATAAATCAATTACTTAGTGTTAAAAATTACCACTCTATTAGATGAAATAGTAAGGATTGACAATGGATTTTAAAAATAAGGGGTATAGATGCCACATGACGAGACACGTATTATTATGTTATAACAAACACATATACAATTAATGTTGGCATATATACATTATTTAAGATTAAGAATATAATTATTCTTACATTATGAAATATTTAAATATATAACTGTGATATCTTGCTTTTGTCAAAATTAATAAAAATTTTGATTTATATTTATATAATTTTATTTTAAAATGATATGATATAATCATATAATGCAATGCATCATGCTGTTGTAACAATAGAACAAAAATGGTCAATTGGGTATTTTCTATTTTATTTTAAGTCAATTTTGGTAGCTATATTTACAATATCCCAAGTCTTAACCCATCAAACATTATAGTAATTAATTTTTTGTCATACATGGGGATCAAACTAATGCAATGATTATAATTTTACAATACTTATATTGTAACTTGATTCTCATAAGAAGTAATATAAGACAAAAGTCAAAACGTGCAATGAAATAGAAATTTTAAATACAGACCATATAAAATATTGAAAATAAAAATTTATAAATTAAAACAATTAATATAAAATTTAAAATGCATAACATAAAAAATTTAAAATGATTAATATAATAATTAAAAAATAAATACATATTATATCTAATGTATTATAGTTGAACCCTGAACAAAATAAAAGAAGTTGACAATAATAGACATAACATGTAATTCAACTATTCTCACTTTTAACACTGTGTAATAAGCTGAAATGTGGTTTACTAAAGAAATTTATAAATTTAACATTAGATATGTTGAGAATCTTACTATATTTTTCAAAGAATAATTAATACAATTAATACATTATTTAGTAGAATTTGTATTGCACATAATTTTATTTAGTAGAAGATGATTTGAACATTATATATATATATATATAACAATCAATTATAATATGATAAATTACCAAGACTAACTCTTTAAAAATTATTTCTAGTACACAACAAACATCAATTTACAATTTTTCATTATTAAGGTATCATCACCAACTGTATAACTTGGTACCATAGTCTTATGGAATGTTAGTGTATGCAATCTATTGCTATACTTAGCTCCATCATATGTTAATAAAAAAATTTATTCTATCTTGTCACAAAATGTATTTGAGAAAAATATTTTCAAGAAATCATTTTTTATTTTTATTTTTCTTGTTATATGCACAATGATGAAAACAGTTGCAATTTCAAAGTGATCCATAATGTTTTGATAGAACAAACAATATCAATATGAAATAATCTATGATACGTTCATATTTTTTTTAACTCTTGAATTAATTGATTTAAATTTTTTATTTATATTTTAATTTTTTTTATGTATTTGAAGTTTTATTTAAATCATTTTAATTTTACATTTCACGTTTCAAAGAATCATTTGTGACATACTACTGTACCTTATATACATTTTTTTTTAACTCTTCTATGACATGTTTTAAATTTTTCATTCGTATTTTAAATATTTTTATTAAAATTTTAAATTTTACGTTAATTATTTTAAATTGTAAGTTGCATATTTTAAATATTTTTTCTTGATTATTTTACGTAATCATTTTAAATTTTTCGTAATATGTTTCAAGTTTGATATTTAAGGACGCACCCTACATGTATTAATCATTCCCATGTTTCAATGATTTCATATTAATTATTTTAAATTTTATATTAAGAGAAGTACAATACATATAAGATGTATATTAGCTGTTCTGAATCAATACAATAATTGTATGATCCAAATTCGAAGAATACTAGTTGCTGGCAAAGTCACATGGTGATGTGATAATGTTAATTATCAACTCCATTAATTGAAAAATGATTCTCGTAAATAATTCAAGAATCAGCCTTGACGAATGACCTTCACTGATCAAGAACAAAAAGATCTTGCTTTTTTCTTTTCTCAGCTTCCAAACATTCTGGTCATAATTAAAAGAACCACAAAGTTTTATTCCTCCTGATGATAACTTTGACTAATCATAGCCAAATTAAAGTGTTTCAATTCATGTTAATTAATTTGCAATTAATTCTCTTTTTTTTAATCTTTTCCTAAATAATTAAATAATTTGATCTTTAATTTCCATTTATTTTATGTAATAGAATTTTTCATAATTTTTTTTGTTATAATATTAAGAAATATACGTTATCGAATTCCAAAGTTAGTCATTAGTTGATAGAGAATTTGGCAAATCCTCAACAAGATTTGTATTTTTCCAATGAGACGAACAAATTTTAATTAAAATCAAAAGGAAACTAACCCATTCTTCTTATTTCTATGTGATTTAATTTTCTAAAACAATTATCAAATTTATATTTTTCTTTTTTTGGTGGGTCGATCGTGAATAATTATAATTAGTAGCTTTGGACAGCATGAATCTTGGAATTATATATATCACATAAGTAAAGGATTATAAATAAATGCACACTTTTTCTCATGTTTTGAACTTCTCGTAAGACTTCTTTGCTTAGCTTTGAACTTTCCTTTTTTCAGCATTTGGGCAAGGGACCTACCTCTATTATAAAGGAAAATTAAATAATTTGATCTTTGATTTCGATTTGATTCGATTTATTAGTTAGATTTTTTTATAATAAATTTCATAATTTTTTCACTTTTACTATTGAGAAATGTATGCCATCAAATCCCAAAATTAATGATTATTGGATAAAGAATTTTGCAAATCCTGAACTAGATTTGGATTCCCACATACTTTAACAATTTTCAAATGGGACAAACAAAATTTAATTAAAATTAAAAGAAAATCATTCTTCATATTTCTATTTGCTTTAATTTTTTACAATAATTACCAAAATTTAGATTTTCTTTTCTTTTTTTTTCTTTTTGTGGTTGAGCATGAATATGAATATCACGTAAGTAAAGGATTATAAATAAATGCACACTTTTTTTTTCATGTTTTGAACCTTCCTTGGACCTCTTTGCTTAGCTTTGGACATGTCCTTTTTTGAGCATTTGGCAAGAGGCTTAACCCTAAAATACTACTTATTTATTTAGCACCATTAGGGTCGACCTACAATATAAAAAGAATGTTTGAATATGCCATCAAATTTTAAAAAAAAATTAAAATTTCAACTAAAATTTTGTGAGTTATAGAGCATGTCAATTGCATCCTATATTAGCAAAATTCATTAAACAAATATTTACATAAATTACTTAAATTTCATCTAATAACATCAGTGTGAAGAAGAGTATCATAACATATTCAATTAGTTAAATTATTTCTTAATTTAAAATATATTTATTTTGTAATATAACATATAATTGTGTGTGAAAAGCTTGAAATTAACCCATTTTAATTAAAATATTTATAATATTGATATATTAGTAATTAAAATTCTTTTAATCACAATGTCTTGTCTAAGTGATAATCAAGCTACAAAGAGGAGATAATTTACAAATAATCAAGATTCTCCTAATGAGATTATATAAACTAAAACTTGGAGAGAACATTAGAATCAAATAGGCAATCAAAATAGGATAGATTCTCCAAGACCTTAACAATTAAAATTCATTTAAGTAACTAATCATCTACACTGTCCAACATACATGTTGGATGCAAAAAGAGAGTAGACTTTGAACTTTCTTTGAGATCAATTAAGTTTAGTTTTTCATGATGAAGTACATGACTTTTATCTCAATCATTTAGTATTTATTTAACAAATTTTTTAAAATAATTTTAGAAGAGCGAAAATGGATCAAAAGATCCATATTAATAAATTATCATTTTAGTTTAAGTTAAAATATAAATTTTAATCCTTAAATATCGTGCAAATAAAAAGTTAAAAAAATATCATTTATAATTATTTATTCATCAATTTCTCCTCCTTTTAATTATATATAATCAATAGCTCAGAATGTATATGTTAATATTTTAAGTTAAAAATTTTAATTAAAATTTATAATTATAAAAAAAGTTCAAAAAATTTTAAAAAATATTATGCGTTTCTACGATAACACCAAAAATATATATATATATATATTAATTTTGAAAGTAAAATTTTTTATTTTTAAAAATAGTTCTTGAAATCTTTATATTAACAATAATATCATGTTTTTATTTCGATATATTGTCAATCGAGATAACAAATTATGTCTTCTTCACTTGATTTCTTTAATATTTATACTGTAATATAAAATTGAGTAAAATGGGTACATCTAAGAGTGGCTTTTAGAAAAATGTCTCTTATCAATTTTGTTTTGTAAATCACTTCAATGAAGGGTAGTATAGTCATTTTAATAAACGAAAGGGTAGATATTGTTATTTGACAGTTAACCGGTGTGACGTGTCAAAAGCTCCCATGAAAGTACCTACCGGCTGGTACTTTGATCGATTGATCTGGGGTCGGAATGATTGCTTTGTTATATGGCTGATAATATGTGTAATTAATGCACTTATCTTGTGGTTTAAACGAAATTGACCAAAACTTATTATTTCAGTCACGTCCCTGCTATTGCTCTCTGTCTCCCTTGGTGGTTGCTTCGAAGCAAAAACATGTCTACGATCACTTCACTAATCTCTTAAACCTCAGCTGTTGCAGAAAACGGGGTAAAAAAATTTTAAAAAAAAACAAATGGGTTCTCTGTTTTCATCATCTTGGATTCTTATTCTTGTTTTGCAGAGATTATTTGCGCTGAATTTGGCTGATTCTTTGTTGAAAAGAAACGGGTTTATCTCAAAAAACAAGTATGTATCAGCAATTGGAGACCCCGGAATGAAGAGTCCGAATGTGAGAGTTGCATTAGAGGCCTGGAATTTCTGCAACGAAGTTGGCATGGAAGCTCCTGGTATGGGCAGCCCCAGGCTCGCTGACTGTGCTGATTTGTGCTGCAATGGTACTTTTTTGTTTTTTTTTCTATATTGTTGTTATTCATTTCTAATTATTGACAGAAATTTTAATTTTAAACTTTGTTTAGAATTTATTATTATTATTTTCAAATATTAAATTTTAATTTTAAGTATTGGTATTAGATCATTATTCTGTTCTTATGAACAATATAGAATATGGGTAAAGTGAGGTGTTGTGAATTGAGAAATTGGTCTTCAATTATCCCAATTTGCTGCTCTTAACAGAATCATTTACAGATATTCTCAGAAAAGTTTTGGCCAATGTGTTGAATTCGAATATTCTGGGAGAATTCTAAGCATTTTCCATTATGCATGTGCTTTTTATCTTCTCTTGCTTGTGTTGTTTTGAAGAACTGGTAATTATTATTCGATTTTACAGCTTTAAAATTTAAAGCATTTGTTGGGAGAGATTTTTATTATCTTGTCATTGGAGATGTTGATCTTCTCAATTCCATTAGAATGTGTGCACAATCATTTATTCAATTATGTGTAAAACTTTAGTTATTACTTATTGTCAAATAATAATTGTATTTTTTTTTCCGTGCTTAGCTTTTCAACTTCACTCGAGCAAGTGAGGCATCTTTCTCCTCTTGCTTGTGTTTATTTGGGCTAACAGATATTGTTTTGCAATTGCATTATACTCCTAAATTGTTCATTAATTGTTGTATTTTGATTCCTTTTTATATTGCATTGCACTTCTCTAGTTGTTTTTTATCATGATCGTCTTAATCACTGCCTTCTTGTATCAATGTATGGTTTAATGTTGTCATACACTGATCCATTGAGTTACTGCAGCATATGTGAATGTGATACACAAAATTTCCATTCTAAAGTTTAGGTGAAAGAGAAATTCAGATAAACTCAACATTTTTCAACAATTTTGGTAGCTTATGGTTTAATTTCCTGACTTCTCAGGTCACAGCCCACTTGGCAAGTGTGAGGCACATCACAAAGTGAATGAAGCTGACAACAGCTTAAAAACTGGTGACAAGATTCCCTCAGAAGAATTTGAATCCTTCACAGATCCAGACCTATTTGCTGTGGAAAAGGAACTGTATCTTGCTTCTCTTTGTGAGGTGCATGAATCTGACAAACCATGGCATTTTTGGATGTTTATGCTTAAAAATGGCAACTTCGATAAGAACACTACACTTTGTCCTGAAAATGGAAAAAATGTCAGTCAGATAATAACAAGCCGGAATTTTCCATGTTTTGGCAAAGGTTGCATGAATCAGCCACTAGTTTATCACAATTACTCAAGAGCGTTTTATTCTGGTCACCGAGCAGTATCTTTGACCGGAGGATTTAATGGGACGTATGACCTTGATGCCGACTTAAGCAGAGGTATTGGAAACAACTCATTTTTTTCAATCTCGTGGCAGAAGAATCTCAGCACAGGGAGTTGGAAATTCTCACAGACGTTGAAAACATCTGCAAAGTATCCTTGGCTTATGTTGTATCTACGTTCAGATGCAGCAAAAGGATTTAATGGTGGTTACCACCATGATGGTCGAGGCATAATGAGCAAGGTTTGTTGCCTATATTTACCTCTTTTTTTCTGGAGTGATAATTATTTTGGTTACCAAACATTCTTATTAGAACATACATCATTTGAGTTGAACAGTGGGGCTGCATTATGTTTTGGCTATATTATTTATTGTTGTTTGAACTTTATTGATAAATGAACTAGATATTTATTTTCATGTTTAGTAGATTGTTCTATAAGGTTTCAAGTCATACCTTACATGAGTTTCATTTCATCTCTCAGTTGCCAGAGTCTCCAAACTTTAAGGTAAAATTGACGCTTGACATCAAGCGTGGTGGGGGACCAAACAGTCAATTTTATCTCCTTGATATTGGAAGCTGTTGGAAGAACAACGGAGAGCTGTGCAATGGTGATGTTTTAACGGATGTGACCAGATACAGTGAGATGATAATTAACCCAGCAACCACAAGCTGGTGTCGCCCCGATAATCTTGTTTCATGCCCGCCTTACCATGTTAGTCCAACTGGGGAGATAATACATAGAAATGAGACATCTCACTTTCCATATTCTGCTTATCATCTATACTGCAGCCCCGGGAATGCTGATCATCTGGAAGAACCATACGATATCTGTGATCCATACAGCAATCCGCAAGCACAGGAACTGGTACAAATACTTCCACATCCTGAATGGGCTGTGCACGGCTATCCTGAAAAGAAAGGAGATGGATGGGTTGGGAAATCTAGAACTTGGGAGCTTGATGTTGGGGCTCTCTCTGATCGTTTATACTTCTATCAGGTACTTTAGTTCTTCACTGAAGTATCAGTTCAACTAATTAACTGATTGAGTTACTTCATTGTATATTTCCGTCAAATGGAATACTTCTTGCTCATGAATATTATTATTAGATCTTCAAGGTGCATAATACGGGGACATTGTACTTGTGTAACTGTTTCTTGGCACAGGATCCAGGAACAGTACGAGCAAGGCGTGTGTGGACTTCTCTCAATGTTGGTACGGAAATATATGTTAGTCAGAATGGTGAGACTGCAGAATGGACTGTAAGTGAATTTGATGTACTGGTCCCTGAAGATGCTACTTGTGTTGGTGATTGCCCTTACTGATTTTCCTTCTTATCCGATGAATCATAAACAAATAGTGTAAACAATGATGTAATTCCACAGAAAATTATTTAAACCCATGATAATTGTAGCTGCATGCTATTGTATAGAATAACTGAAAAAGGATGCAAACACTCCATATAAAAATATCGAAGTTATTAGAAATCTGAAACTCTTGTCGGTTTTGTTGTTGCTTTTACATTAGCATAGTACACCAATAATCATCCAGGAAACAAGCAAATAGGCTGGATTACATTACAGATGATGATAAATGTTTTATCAATCTTCTGTTTCAATCAACTAAGAAGTAGTTTCAAGAAATGGATAATCCGTGTAACCAATAACAGGATCAGAGATGTAGAATGTTCCTCGGTTGTACTTATTGAGAGGAGCATTGAGCTTGAATCTCCTGGGCAAATCTGGATTAGCCAAGAACAAGCGACCATAAACAACAAGATCTGTGCGACCTTCAGCGATTGCTTTGTTTCCATCTTCTCTTTCGTAACCCCCAGCTACAAGAAAAGTACCATTGAAAGCCTTTCTCATGGGCAATAAACTGTGAGGACATTCAAAATTTTTCCCCAACTGTTATCATTCTCGGCTCTACCATGTGGCAGTAGAGAATATTGTACTTGTTCAAGGATTCTGCCATGTAAAGACCTAACGCATTTGGGTTTGAGTCCCTGGATTCCATGTAGTCTGCAAAGGGAGATAGCCTTATCCCAACTCTATCTGCTCCTATCTCATTAGAAATAGCTTCTACTATTTCTAAAGCAAATCGGCAACGGTTCTCTAATGATCCACCATACTGATCTGTCCGATCATTTACTTGATCTTTCATGAATTGGTCAATTAGATAGCCATGAGCCCCATGGATCTCAACCCCGTCAAAACCTGTATACATATACAAAAATGTAAGCCATCAAAACAAGCTTTTCAACTTTTATGGTTTGGTATCCCCTAGAAAGGATGGAGAAAAGAAACTGCTATAAGGCATTTATGTATTGATGCTCTATAGATCTGCTCATGTTCGTATTTTCGTAGAAGGTAAAGAATTAAAAGGATTCACTCTTTTCAATGGTGTTTTTTTTTCTTTTTCATTCCTTCTAACTTCTGTCCGAAGGTTGAATTTAGGGCGTGCAAGGATGGTATGTCCTTTTCTTCTCATCATTTCCCTCAAAAAAAAATAAAGTGATCTACTTTCTGTAGGAGGCCACTAAAAACTCTCTCCCTGTATATTTTTTCAAACACAAATCTTGAAGAAAAAGCTGAACTATATTAAAGTTATGTTTGGAATTGATATGACACCACCATAAACCACCATAAAATTAGAAAAATCTAAAGTTGCATTCATACTTATTTTTCCTTTCTTTCAAACAACAATTCATGGAATGCAATTCTCACTACTCTTCTACTTAAAGTACAATATCTTCCTGTTTCTTTTAAGAAGTAGAGAAATCAAATATTCATCCATGTTCTGGCAAGCTTAAGATAAAGTTAATGCCCACAGAGAAGATTTTACCAGCCTCAATAGCATTCCTTGCAGCAATCCTAAAATCATTCACAATTTGAGGGATTTCGTCTGTCCTTAGCCGCCTTGGAGGAGTGAAACATGCTTCATCTATTCCGCTAGCTCGCTTCTGGCGCTCAAGTAGTTTGTCAGTACTAGAGATTGGAGCTTGACCATTTGGCTGAAAACCTGCACAGAGCAATTGATAATATTTATTGACCAGAAAAGTTAATAAGTTTAATCTTCTTCTGTAGGTTGATGGGACTCATTTGATGAATCAATTAACCTGAGCAGCATTATTCTCTTAAACATCCTTAGTCGCCTCCTGTTGGATAATTATAACTTCACCCTGCCTAATTTTAATGCCTAATTTTATACAAATTACAAAACAGAATGTACAATCCTGAAAATTAAGTCACCAGTAATTGTAAACAGAAGAGAGAGACATAGAACACACCTTCATTTGAAACCCTACCCACGTGCCAAATCTGACAAAAGAAGATCCCACCTTTGGCGTGAACAGCATCGACAATTGGTTTCCAAGCTTCAACCTGCTCTTTCGTCCATATACCAGGTGTATCTGGATACCTTGGGTATCAAAGAAACAATAGAGCATATCAAACTACGCATAGGACATCCAAAATTCAAACGCAGGCTGTCTTTGTTTAAGTTAATGAATCAGAAAACTTAGATAGGATGACCATTGTCTATAAGCAAAATTACCCTTGAGCAGTGTCCGAAACTCCAGTGGCTTCAGTTATAAGAAAACCGCCTTTGGTGGTCCTTTGAGAGTAATACAGGACGGCATGTGGCTGAGGAACATTGTTATATGATCTCTGTCTAGTCAGTGGTGCCAAAACAACTCTGAAATGAACAAAGTAAACCGTGATTCAATTAGACCCATCACCTACATTTCCCCCACGCAAATCTCCATTTTCTTGGGTATAACCCACACTTAAAATATAAAGCAGATACTGAAATAAGTCGACTGTCACACTCATTATGGATCCTGAAACTCATTGACCACATCTGAATCTGATACATATAAAACTATATATCAACAGAAAAACTTTGAAATGTATCAACGGTGGTTAAAAAATATACCTATGAGAAAGACTGAAATTACCCATCTGGAACGGGGTGAGCAAAGGAATAGCTGGGGTTTCAGCAGGCATGTTATTATCGATTTCTTCTTGTTTCTGCTGTAGCTCCGCTCTGTTCTCCAATTTAGTAAACATTACTGGCCAACCGCGACTGCCTTCTGTGAGCAAACTGGAAGATTGAATTGGGTTTTTATAGATTGAGAAGGCTCGTCAATTTCGGCAGGAACAACGATTGTATTCTAAAACGTTTTATTGACTGGATTTCAACGATTAGTGTGTGACGTTTGCAAATACGTCGCTCGGCGGCTGTCGTTGCTTTTTCTAAGGATTACGTCCAAATTCATCTTCTAAGGATCATGTCCAAATTCATCTGTAACTTGTCATGAAATTCAACCCGAAGGATTTGCTATTTGAACCAGGAAAATAGGAAATTGAAGTTCAAAGTAATGCATCAACATCCTCTTGTATTATGATCATACACTGTCATAAAATGGATAATCAATGTAACCAATAACAGGGTCACGCGAGTAAAATGTATTACAATCATAATTATTTAGTGGAGCATTGAGCTCAAATCTCCTTGGTAAATCTGGATTAGCCAAGAACAAACGACCATAAGCAACAAGATCTGCGTAGCCTTCAGCCACAGCTCTGTTTCCTTCTTCCCTGTCATACCCACCGGCAACAATGAAAGTGCCTTTAAAAGCTCTTCTCATAGGCAGCAGACCGTGAGTGCTTTCACATTTTTCTCCGGAATTTGGGAGTTTTGGCTCTATCATGTGGCAATACAGAATTCCGTGTTTGTTCAATGCTTTTGCCAGGCAAAGGCCTAAGGCTTCAGGATTGGAATCTCCGCATTCCAAATGATTTGACAATGGAGAGAGTCTTATCCCAACTTTGTCTGCTCCTATCTCACTGGCAACAGCTTCAACTATTTCTAGAGCAAATCGGCAACGATTCTTCATACATCCTCCGTATTGGTCTGTCCGATCATTCACTTGATCTTTCAAAAATTGGTCGATTAGATAGCCGTATGCCCCATGAATCTCAACCCCATCAAAACCTGCACAACAGAGATTAAGCAAGGTGTTGTTAGATCATAAACATCAATGTTGAACATTACTCAACATTGGACTACCCGTAAGTTCTGGTATTCAACACTACATATTATCACTGCAAATCTTTTTAATTGTCACATTGAATGTAAATGACCTTAAAACTGGATCCACATTATACATGGTAAATTAAGATCAGTGATTGCCGATTTTAGAAATGGGGTATTGATATTACCAGCCTTGATAGCATTCCTTGCGGCAGTTCTGAAATCATTGACAATTTGAGGAATTTCATCAGTTCTTAGCCTCCTTGGAGGCGAGTACAGTGCAACATCAGAACCATCAAATCGAAGTTGATTCTGCATTGGCTTGTCTGTACAAGAAATAGGAGCTTCCCCATTTGGCTGAAAATCTGCACACAACTAGAAGAAACAATAAACCCTTACTAAATTTTCTTAAAAATCAACAAATCAAAGTGTGTAATTACCTTGGTTTGAAACCCTGCCTACATGCCAAAGTTGACAAAAAAAGATTCCTCCTTTGGCATGAACAGCATCCACAATTGGCATCCATGCTTCTACTTGCTCGTTTCTCCATATACCAGGTGTATGTACATACCTTATAAATAGAAAGAATTTAGAATTTAATTAGAAAAAAGGAAAATAAACTTAAAAATAAGGGGCCCAATTTTAGCATCATCCTTGAATTTTCCGGGCCAGTCTACAGTTTACGACACTAAATAGTTGAAGCATAACATACCCTCGACCAGTTTCAGAAATTACAGTGGCTTCGGCAATGAGAAAACCGCCACTGGTGGTTCTTTGAGAGTAATATAAAATAGCATGTGGCTGAGGAAGGTTTTCATAGGATCTCTGTCTTGCCAACGGAGCCAAAACAATTCTGCAACATATTTGCAAAGCGAAAACATGCACAAATATTTAAACCCAGAATAATATTGCAAGAACTACCAATAGAAAAACAATTAATAGAATGAATACCTATGAGAAAGACTGAAATTACCCATATTGTATGGACTGAGAAGAGGGATAATATTATTGTTCATTTCTTCTTGCCCTTTTAGTGATTTTCCTCTGCAAGCTTCCATTTCCGGGAAGTAACCCAGCTTACGATTTTCTTTCAGAGCAAGAGAAAGCATTACGACATCTTTGGATACAATAAAATATTTAATTAATAAAACTGTTTTACCCACTAGTCTTGCAGCAGGACAGAGAAAGTTGTAGAATATTGGTGGGAGCTGGCTGGCATGTAAAGCAAAGACAAGAAGATGATGAGAAACCCACGCCCACCCATCTGCGATGACATGCAACTCCAGTGAATCATGACAAATGTAAGAATCAGAGCGGGCTGTGCATGACTGATAGAACCAAATTCCAATCCAAAAGCTTTCCCATTTGCCAATGCTAATGAGGTCAAACAACTCGGCCGGAGATAATCTTTTAAGGGGGATGATCAAATCAATTTGAATTTGCTCGATTGCGTAGCACGACTTAGCGAGAGCATCTTTGCCACTTTCCACTTTCCAGATTCTCTTCCAGACGATGGACACCGGGCAAATGCATTAACATTTGCATGTTACATGTTACCCCATCAAAATTCATAAATTGTTGTCGATTCTTTAAATTATCTTTATTTAGAAAACTTACTTATTTTAAAATATTTTAAAATATAACAAAATAAATTTTTTTTTAATATAAATTAAAATTTATTATAATTTTTTAAAAATATTTTTATTAATAAAAATAATTTTTCATTCTCGTTGAACAAGCAATCTTATAATGTCATTATAGTCGATATGGTTGACAAAAGAGAAAGGACGAGATAAAGTTGGAATAAGGCTATCACCACTTGCAGATTACGTGGATTTGGGAGAATCAAATCTCGAAGAATTAGGTCTTTGCATGGCATGATCATTGAACAAATACGGCATTCTCTATTGCCACATGATTGAGCCAAGGATGATAACACAATTCACCGAAACAAAATACGAATGTCATCGCAGTTTGCTGCCTATGGGAAAGGCTTTTAAGGGTACTTCCATTGTTGCTGGTGGGTATGGCAAGGAAGGAAGATGGGAACAAAGCTGTGGCCGAAGGCCATGCAGATCTCGTTGCTTATGGTCGTTGGTTTATAGCTAATCCAGATTTGCCAAGGAGATTTGAGATTGATGCTCCTCTTAATCAATACAATGGGGATACGTTCTGTGCTCATGATCCTGTTATAGGTTACATGGATTACCCATTTCTCGACAGTTACTATTCTTTTGCTGAATGTAATAAGCCGTGTTTGTACTTCAATTGTAGTTAGTCACTAAAACGATTTGTATTTTGGGCCGTGAGTGGATTGACGCAGAGGCTCAATTATTCCTGACGGGCCGAATCGGCCCAAAACAGTGCGTCATTAGATTTTCATGAAGAGAAACACAATCATGGCTCGAAGGCTGTTGTTTACACCTCTAACGAAGCTAAAATGCAGCATTGACAAACATTTAGGAAGGGCACTTGTTCACCAGACCAGAAAACCGGAAGATTCAAAACAAATCATAGCTTAACAACTAGTGCAAATATACGTGGAAAGCATGTTTAACCCTGAAAGAAATCTTCCGAATGCCAAAGATATTTTCCCAACAATAGTGTCAGATCAAAATCCAAATGGTAGATTCTCAAAGGGCATGTCAGTCAATTTGTCACAAGAAAGTAGTAAAAAAATATATTTCTAAAAATTTACGTATATAGTGAGAATTTGCACCTGCAAAGCTGGTTGATTTAGCTAAAACTACGACGTCTTGTATAGATTTATGACAAAACACAATTCCCAGGTCATTTTCCACAGCTCAAGTCTTCTCTCTTTCTCTCTCTTTTGCTTTTTCCGTCTAGGTATACAAAGAAAGAAAGAAGCTATAAATATGGTAGAGAGTGTAAACAACAAAGCCTAAGCAAACATTTTGGCTTCCTTGGGATTCCAAATTTTTTCCGAAAGCTGAAGTGGCCGGAGTGTAACCAAAACTCAGGTCTGTAAATGGTTTTTCTTTTTTCTTCTTCTTTTAAAAAACAAAAATTTGGTCACAGATTGATCTCATCATATATATATATTTCTTACGTATACTTGTTACTGTTTTAGCATGGTTTCTTGTATAAGCTGTCGATCTGTCGCCAGAAAATTTTTTATCGAACCTTCTTTCCATTCTGTTTCAACTTCCTCTCTTTGTCAGTATACCCATCTCTATTTTTGCTTCCTACATATCATTTATTTTTGTTCTTGTAATAAATTTACGGGTTTAATTCATGTATTTTCTTCATATTTCACCCCATAATTCTATATCTTCTGATCTGGCTGCTCTTCCCATGATCTTTTTTCTTTTTGTTTCCTGTTTTACTCCCTCCATTTCTGGCTTTTAAGCTAAATTGATTTGATTTGGTATATAACATGTTAATTTTCCTCAAGAATAGGTTATCTATGGTTACGTACAACTTTTTGTCTACTTTTTTCCTTTTCTTAAAATCCAACCATATTTTCTTTGAGGCTTAGAGATTTAAAGCTTCTCATTCAGATTGAACTCATTGTTCTATATATTCTTTCATGTCTTTGTTTATTATCATTATTTCTTTCTTCTTCCCTATAATTTCTATCAACTTTTCTTCATAAATGATTCTTTTTCTTTTAGATCTCTCAAAAATAAATAATTTTTCCTTAAACATTTCTTGTATTTTATGGCTCTACAATCATGCATACAGTACCTCTCAAATCCTTGCCGCATTTTCCTCATCACTTCTAACCATTTTCTAGGTTTGTGATCTATGCGTTCCCTAATTTGAACGGGAAGAAGAGATGTTTTTCTTCAGCATTTCATACGATTTAACAAGTTTACCAAGTAATTCAATAATAAATGATGGATAATTGCAAACCATATATCTAATCATGTGATTGTTTCAGATTCTGTAAGAAGTGATCTTTTTTAATCGGTAGAAATGGGAAGAGGAAAGATCGAGATCAAGAGGATCGAAAACACGACAAATCGTCAGGTCACTTTCTGCAAGAGGAGAAATGGACTCCTGAAGAAAGCTTATGAATTATCAGTTCTCTGTGATGCTGAAGTTGCCCTCATTGTCTTCTCCACCCGTGGCCGCCTCTATGAGTACTCGAACAGCAAGTAAATTCTTCCTTCTTATCTCTTCAAATTGTTCACATTTTGTTCTACATGACAAAATCGTATGATCGAGTATTTTAAAACCCTTAATTGTCACCAAGAAAATTATTTTTCTTCCGGGATCCATTTCTACATCATTGGAAAACCTAAGTTTATATCTATACGAGTTTTGAACATGGATCCATGGTCGTTTAGAAAATAATGAGCTGTTTCTGAGCTAAAAACAGGAGAGAAGAGACAGTGAAAGCAGTCTGTAAATGCTAAATCAAGTTAGAGTTCAGGAGTTGGAGTCACATGCATGCAGTTTTCCTTATATAGCAAAGAGTTTTTATTGTACTTTGACATTTTTTGTGCACAGGATTAAGCTTTCAAAACTTGACAAGTTCTATAACTTGAGACTGGAATTCTATCGCTATATGCCATCGGTATATGTGTGTATATATATATATATTCTGACCTTGTTATGATCCAACAGAAAGTTTTCACTGAAGAATTCGTTTCTTCATCTGACTTGAGCCACCCCCTAATTTATTACAAGTTATGAGAAGAGAAATTATTATAAACTTATGTTCAATTAACGTTTTTATCTATTGTGAGTCCTATTATTTAAGTGGTCTTCCGTTCTCGAGGAAGCTTTTGTGTGGAAATTAATCATGGTCCTCTAGTTGTTACCGTGCAATTTACGTTAGGTAGAAAATTTTGTTGCTTGACATTATGATTTAAGAAGAAAATGCTCAAGTTACGTTAGGCAGAAGAAAACTATTAATAGAACAAATACTAAACCCGCATTCGGATTTATATGCTTTGCGGGTGTCTCTCCATTAGATACACCAACTTAGGATTTACTGAACAATCCAAGTTATTATAAATCTGAAACTCTTCTCGGTTTTGTTGTTGCTTTTTCATTAGCATAGTACACCAATAATCATCCAGGAAACAAGCCAATAGGCTGGATTACATTACAGATGATGATAAATGTTTTATCTATCTTCTGTTTCAATCAACTAAGAAGTAGTTTCAAGAAATGGATAATCCGTGTAACCAATAACAGGATCAGAGATGTAGAATGTTCCTCGGTTGTACTTATTGAGAGGAGCATTGAGCTTGAATCTCCTGGGCAAATCTGGATTAGCCAAGAACAAGCGACCATAAACAACAAGATCTGTGCGACCTTCAGCGATTGCTTTGTTTCCATCTTCTCTTTCGTAACCCCCAGCTACAAGAAAAGTACCATTGAAAGCCTTTCTCATGGGCAATAAACTGTGAGGACATTCAAAAATTTCCCCAAGTGTTATCATTCTCGGCTCAACCATGTGGCAGTAGAGAATATTGTACTTGTTCAAGGATTCTGCCATGTAAAGACCTAACGCATTCGGGTTTGAGTCCCTGGATTCCATGTAGTCTGCAAAGGGAGATAGCCTTATCCCAACTCTATCTGCTCCTATCTCATTAGAAATAGCTTCTACTATTTCTAAAGCAAATCGGCAACGGTTCTCTAATGATCCACCATACTGATCTGTCCGATCATTTACTTGATCTTTCATGAATTGGTCAATTAGATAGCCATGAGCCCCATGGATCTCAACCCCGTCAAAACCTGTATACATATACAAAAATGTAAGCCATCAAAACAAGCTTTTCAACTTTTATGGTTTGGTATCCCCTAGAAAGGATGGAGAAAAGAAACTGCTATAAGGCATTTATGTATTGATGCTCTATAGATCTGCTCATGTTCGTATTTTCGTAGAAGGTAAAGAATTAAAAGGATTCACTCTTTTCAATGGTGTTTTTTTTTCTTTTTCATTCCTTCTAACTTCTGTCCGAAGGTTGAATTTAGGGCGTGCAAGGATGGTATGTCCTTTTCTTCTCATCATTTCCCTCAAAAAAAAATAAAGTGATCTACTTTCTGTAGGAGGCCACTAAAAACTCTCTCCCTGTATATTTTTTCAAACACAAATCTTGAAGAAAAAGCTGAACTATATTAAAGTTATGTTTGGAATTGATATGACACCACCATAAACCACCATAAAATTAGAAAAATCTAAAGTTGCATTCATACTTATTTTTCCTTTCTTTCAAACAACAATTCATGGAATGCAATTCTCACTACTCTTCTACTTAAAGTACAATATCTTCCTGTTTCTTTTAAGAAGTAGAGAAATCAAATATTCATCCATGTTCTGGCAAGCTTAAGATAAAGTTAATGCCCACAGAGAAGATTTTACCAGCCTCAATAGCATTCCTTGCAGCAATCCTAAAATCATTCACAATTTGAGGGATTTCGTCTGTCCTTAGCCGCCTTGGAGGAGTGAAACATGCTTCATCTATTCCGCTAGCTCGCTTCTGGCGCTCAAGTAGTTTGTCAGTACTAGAGATTGGAGCTTGACCATTTGGCTGAAAACCTGCACAGAGCAATTGATAATATTTATTGACCAGAAAAGTTAATAAGTTTAATCTTCTTCTGTAGGTTGATGGGACTCATTTGATGAATCAATTAACCTGAGCAGCATTATTCTCTTAAACATCCTTAGTCGCCTCCTGTTGGATAATTATAACTTCACCCTGCCTAATTTTAATGCCTAATTTTATACAAATTACAAAACAGAATGTACAATCCTGAAAATTAAGTCACCAGTAATTGTAAACAGAAGAGAGAGACATAGAACACACCTTCATTTGAAACCCTACCCACGTGCCAAATCTGACAAAAGAAGATCCCACCTTTGGCGTGAACAGCATCGACAATTGGTTTCCAAGCTTCAACCTGCTCTTTCGTCCATATACCAGGTGTATCTGGATACCTTGGGTATCAAAGAAACAATAGAGCATATCAAACTACGCATAGGACATCCAAAATTCAAACGGAAGGTGTCTTTGTTAAGTTAATGAATCAGAAAACTTAGATAGGATGACCATTGTCTATAAGCAAAATTACCCTTGAGCAGTGTCCGAAACTCCAGTGGCTTCAGTTATAAGAAAACCGCCTTTGGTGGTCCTTTGAGAGTAATACAGGACGGCATGTGGCTGAGGAACATTGTTATATGATCTCTGTCTAGTCAGTGGTGCCAAAACAACTCTGAAATGAACAAAGTAAACCGTGATTCAATTAGACCCATCACCTACATTTCCCCCACGCAAATCTCCATTTTCTTGGGTATAACCCACACTTAAAATATAAAGCAGATACTGAAATAAGTCGACTGTCACACTCATTATGGATCCTGAAACTCATTGACCACATCTGAATCTGATACATATAAAACTATATATCAACAGAAAAACTTTGAAATGTATCAACGGTGGTTAAAAAATATACCTATGAGAAAGACTGAAATTACCCATCTGGAACGGGGTGAGCAAAGGAATAGCTGGGGTTTCAGCAGGCATGTTATTATCGATTTCTTCTTGTTTCTGCTGTAGCTCCGCTCTGTTCTCCAATTTAGTAAACATTACTGGCCAACCGCGACTGCCTTCTGTGAGCAAACTGGAAGATTGAATTGGGTTTTTATAGATTGATAAGGCTCGTCAATTTCGGCAGGAACAACGATTGTATTCTAAAACGTTTTATTGACTGGATTTCAACGATTAGTGTGTGACGTTTGCAAATACGTCGCTCGGCGGCTGTCGTTGCTTTTTCTAAGGATTACGTCCAAATTCATCTTCTAAGGATCATGTCCAAATTCATCTGTAACTTGTCATGAAATTCAACCCGAAGGATTTGCTATTTGAACCAGAAAAAAGGAAATTGAAGTTCAAAGTAATGCATCAACATCCTCTTGTATTATGATCATACACTGTCATAAAATGGATAATCAATGTAACCAATAACAGGGTCACGCGAGTAAAATGTATTACAATCATAATTATTTAGTGGAGCATTGAGCTCAAATCTCCTTGGTAAATCTGGATTAGCCAAGAACAAACGACCATAAGCAACAAGATCTGCGTAGCCTTCAGCCACAGCTCTGTTTCCTTCTTCCCTGTCATACCCACCGGCAACAATAAAAGTGCCTTTAAAAGCTCTTCTCATAGGCAGCAGACTGTGAGTGCTTTCACATTTTTCTCCGGAATTTGGGAGTTTTGGCTCTATCATGTGGCAATACAGAATTCCGTGTTTGTTCAATGCTTTTGCCAGGCAAAGGCCTAAGGCTTCAGGATTGGAATCTCCGCATTCCAAATGATTTGACAATGGAGAGAGTCTTATCCCAACTTTGTCTGCTCCTATCTCACTATTTCTAGAGCTTCAACTATTTCTAGAGCAAATCGGCAACGATTCTTCATACATCCTCCGTATTGGTCTGTCCGATCATTCACTTGATCTTTCAAAAATTGGTCGATTAGATAGCCGTATGCCCCATGAATCTCAACCCCATCAAAACCTGCACAACAGAGATTAAGCAAGGTGTTGTTAGATCATAAACATCAATGCTGAACATTACTCAACATTGGACTACCCGTAAGTTCTGGTATTCAACACTACATATTATCACTGCAAATCTTTTTAATTGTCACATTGAATGTAAATGACCTTAAAACTGGATCCACATTATACATGGTAAATTAAGATCAGTGATTGCCGATTTTAGAAATGGGGTATTGATATTACCAGCCTTGATAGCATTCCTTGCGGCAGTTCTGAAATCATTGACAATTTGAGGAATTTCATCAGTTCTTAGCCTCCTTGGAGGCGAGTACAGTGCAACATCAGAACCATCAAATCGAAGTTGATTCTGCATTGGCTTGTCTGTACAAGAAATAGGAGCTTCCCCATTTGGCTGAAAATCTGCACACAACTAGAAGAAACAATAAACCCTTACTAAATTTTCTTAAAAATCAACAAATCAAAGTGTGTAATTACCTTGGTTTGAAACCCTGCCTACATGCCAAAGTTGACAAAAAAAGATTCCTCCTTTGGCATGAACAGCATCCACAATTGGCATCCATGCTTCTACTTGCTCGTTTCTCCATATACCAGGTGTATGTACATACCTTATAAATAGAAAGAATTTAGAATTTAATTAGAAAAAAGGAAAATAAACTTAAAAATAAGGGGCCCAATTTTAGCATCATCCTTGAATTTTCCGGGCCAGTCTACAGTTTACGACACTAAATAGTTGAAGCATAACATACCCTCGACCAGTTTCAGAAATTACAGTGGCTTCGGCAATGAGAAAACCGCCACTGGTGGTTCTTTGAGAGTAATATAAAATAGCATGTGGCTGAGGAAGGTTTTCATAGGATCTCTGTCTTGCCAACGGAGCCAAAACAATTCTGCAACATATTTGCAAAGCGAAAACATGCACAAATATTTAAACCCAGAATAATATTGCAAGAACTACCAATAGAAAAACAATTAATAGAATGAATACCTATGAGAAAGACTGAAATTACCCATATTGTATGGACTGAGAAGAGGGATAATATTATTGTTCATTTCTTCTTGCCCTTTCAGTGATTTTCCTCTGCAAGCTTCCATTTCCGGGAAGTAACCCAGCTTACGATTTTCTTTCAGAGCAAGAGAAAGCATTACGACATCTTTGGATACAATAAAATATTTAATTAATAAAACTATTTTACCCACTAGTCTTGCAGCAGGACAGAGAAAGTTGTAGAATATTGGTGGGAGCTGGCTGGCATGTAAAGCAAAGACAAGAAGATGATGAGAAACCCACGCCCACCCACCTGCGATGTGACTGCGATGACATGCAACTCCAGTGAATCATGACAAATGTAAGAATCAGAGCGGGCTGTGCATGACTGATAGAACCAAATTCCAATCCAAAAGCTTTCCCATTTGCCAATGCTAATGAGGTCAAACAACTCGGCCGGAGATAATCTTTTAAGGGGGATGATCAAATCAATTTGAATTTGCTCGATTGCGTAGCACGACTTAGCGAGAGCATCTTTGCCACTTTCCAATTTCCAGATTCTCTTCCGGACGACAGACACTGGGCAAATGCATTAACTTGCATGTTACATGTTACCCCATCAAAATTCATAAATTATTGTGGGTTGTTTAAATCATTTTTATTTAGAGGCTTGCTTGTTTTAAAATATTTTATAATATAAATAAAATAAGTTTTTTTTTATATATAAATTAAATTTATTATAATTTTTTTAAAATATTTTTATTAATAAAAATAATTTTTCATTCTCGTTGAACAAGCAATCTTATAATGTCATTATAGTCGATATAGTTGACAAAGAGAAAGGACGAGATAAAGTTGGAATAAGGCTATCACCACTTGCAGATTACGTGGATTTGGGAGAATCAAATCTCGAAGAATTAGGTCTTTGCATGGCATGATCATTGAACAAATACGGCATTCTCTATTGCCACATGATTGAGCCAAGGATGATAACACAATTCACCGAAACAAAATACGAATGTCATCGCAGTTTGCTGCCTATGGGAAAGGCTTTTAAGGGTACTTCCATTGTTGCTGGTGGGTATGGCAAGGAAGGAAGATGGAAACAAAGCTGTGGCTGAAGGCCATGCAGATCTCGTTGCTTATGGTCGTTGGTTTATAGCTAATCCAGATTTGCCAAGGAGATTTGAGATTGATGCTCCTCTGAATCAATACAATGGGGATACGTTCGGCGCTCATGATCCTGTTATAGGTTACACGGATTACCCATTTCTCGACAGTTACTATTCTTTTGCTGAATGTAAATTAGCCGTGTTTGTACTTCAATTGTAGTTAGTCACTAAAACGATTTGTATTTTGGGCCATGAGTGGATTGAGTCAGAGGCTCAATTATTCCTGACGGGCCAAACCGGCCCAAAACAGTGCGTCATTCGGCAGTCAAGCGTCCGCGGTGTCTTTTCCTTTCTTACCTCTTCAAATAAAGTGGATACTAACATCGCGATCCTTGACTTTGTAATATTTGATAAAACAATAAAATTTATATCGAATAAGGCCCTCACCCTTAGGATGGCCAAAAATTAGGATATTGATGAACAAGTTAGTCCTTATTTGTGATAATTTTATAAAACCAGGGATCCGGATGCTATTACCGCAAGAAAGAATATACTAATAGACTGGCCGGCATCTTTTAATCTTCTCGGGCTCTGGATCGCGAACACAAAATCTCAGTCATAGTAGCAGGCCTGAGGCTCGCATTCGAATTGTCTTAGAGTTTCAAGGACTCTTAGGCTGTTTGGTAACTGGAGCTTCTACTTTTCATTTTCTGTATTTTTTTTTCATTGTGATTTGTGCTGGTGTATCTGAATCTGATATATGTTGTTTGAAGCAGAGTTTGGGTTGTGAAGTGAATATAGTAATCACTGAAGCCATGGTTCTGGTAAGCTCGTTAAGCTCGCTCTGTGTTTTTGCAAATGGGATATATGATTTGAGAGAATGTAATTTGCTCTTTTGGGAAATAGGGATGGCAGTGTCATGTCTTCTATATGTATAATAATTTTTGAAATAATGTGGTTTATATCAGTGTGCAAGTGGGTGTCTGATAGTTTAATGTGGCGAACAGTGAGACTAGAGTGGGAATTTAGGTTTTAAGTTAGTAAATTTTTTGTTTATTTGTAAGTAATGATAAGCATTTTCTCAGCTGTCCAAACTGAGTTACTTACAAATAAGTTGACTTCCATGTTGATGGAATTGGATTGCTTACAGAGTGAGTCACTTTTGTTCTAGGTTTCTTTCAATATTACATGTTGCAATGTGAATATATTCTCTCTTGTAATTTCTTCCCTTGTTGAAATTTGATATGCCGTCCATAATCTCAACCCAATGTGTGTTGTAATTTACAAGTGCAACTTAATAACATCCTAGCTGTTTGATCTATTGCTGTTGTTACTGAAATATATATTGCTGAGAGCATTAAGTTTTTTGCTAGAGTTTATAACCATTGTCTGGATTACTGCATAGGTATGTGACGGTGTCGTATCAATGACATTTGATTATCAATGTGTTTGTTGAATCTTCTATTAGGTCTTGCACGCGGGGAACACCAATAAAAATGCTTTTAAAGCCCTTATTGCTGCAGAGTACACAGGGGCCAAGGTTGAAATGGTCAAAAACTTTGAGATGGGCGTCTCAAACAAAACTCCTGAGTTTCTTAAGATGAACCCGATTGGAAAGGTTTGGCATAAATATATTATGTTATTTTCTAAGCTATCTAGATGTTCAATATGCTTGTTTGCTTGAATGTGTATTAATTTGTAGGTTCCCGTGTTGGAAACACCTGATGGAGCTATATTCGAGAGCAATGCCATTGCACGTTATGGTGAGGCCGTGTGTTAGATTATCTACTTGATTATTTTGCATATTGTGGCAAGATTTCTTAAAATCTGTTTTTGCTTGCTGCAGTTGCGTGTTTGAAGGCTGACAATCCATTGTTGGGCTCCTCGCTGATTGATCATGTAGGTGATCTGATGGCTGTCTTGCATTAATATGGGGTTTTCCTGAATTCTATTTATGTGTTGTGTTGTCCCTATTTTTTTAGTTTATATTTGTTGATTTTCTGTCCATCTGGCTTTATAATGTAAGTTTATATCTGTTAAGAGTATGAATTAATATTTCTAGATGGAATAAGAGTTTTAATTCTGACCCAGTGCTCCAATTTTTTCTGCAACTAAATGCAGCCTACATTTTCTATTATACTCAATAAATGTTGCTCTACCTTTCCAGAAGATGCCATCCTTTTTATGTTTTTGTTCTTTTTCTTTTCATTAAAAAAAAATTCTTTTGGTAGTCATCATTGTGTGTTCTTTGTTTTGGCAGGCTCATATTGATCAATGGATTGATTTTGCTTCATTGGAGATTGACAGCAATGTTCTTCGTTGGCTTGTACCACGAGCTGGTTTTGCAGTGTACCTTCCTCAGGTTAGTCAATAGCTGCCATCATATATTCCCTTTTTTTCCTATCTGTAATTTTTGTTTTACACATGATAGCTCTTTATTCATTATGTTGCTTGCTGTCATTCTGTGCAAAGGCTGAGGAAGCTGCAATTTCCTTATTGAAGAGAGCACTAGCTGCTTTGAATGTTCATCTTGCTTCCAATACTTACTTAGTTGGTCATTCCGTGACATTGGCTGATATTGTTATGACGTGTAACTTGAGTTTGGGATTTAGACGGATCATGACTAAGAGCTTTACTTCAGAATTCCGTCACGTCGAGAGATACTTCTGGACTATGGTTAATATACCAAATTTCCACAAGATATTTGGTGAGATAGAGCAAGTAGAATCCGTCCCTCCTGTTTCATCAGCAATGAGGCATGCTCAGCCAAAAGAGCCTACAAAACCAATGAACCAGGATGAGCCAAAGGAAGAGGCCAAAAAGGAAACAGAAAAGCCTAAAGTTGAAGAGGCTCCCAAGCCCAAGCCAAAGAATCCACTTGATCTGTTGCCTCCTAGTAAGATGATTTTGGATGAGTGGAAGAGACTTTACTCAAATACCAAAACCAACTTCCGTGAGTTTGCTATTAAAGGTATTTTCTCAGATATGTGGACATTACTCTTTTTCACTTGGAAGATATGTGTTACGTTATGCTAAAGTTAGTTGAAGATGATAACTATAGTCAGAATAGTATTCGTTCCTCTCTGACTTTAAGGGGGCTGTCTGATGCAGTCTTTTTCTCTCATGCTGTTTAGTTTCTATTTTATTTTATGATTTTTCTTGTCTGTAATAACTTGAGTATCCATTTTGTGACTTTGTGTGGTCAAACTAACTGCAAAGGGCATTTCTTGGCCAAGAAAATTGTCTTCGATGGGTTTGTTTAAGGATTATCTTATCATTTGACATCTGATAGTGTACTAGTGGCTTCAAATGGATGTACTATTGAGTTATAGGAAGATGAGGTCATAAGTGCAACCAGGAATACTTGGCATGAAAGTTGCATATTCAGTTCGAAGTAACAGGACTGTAACATTCAAAATCTAACAGATTACTGATGGCCGAGTAGCAGATTACTGATAGCTGAGCTCTATTATGTTTTTGTCCTAACCCGAGTGAATATTCATGTTGTTGTCCTATTATGTTATGGGATGATAATGTCATGAAAAATGGTCAGCGGTTCTGAATTGAAACACTGAGCATTATGTCTGTAATGCTAATGTAAATTTATGCTCTTTGCTTTATTTATTTAGTTATATCACATGATTTTTACTAATGCAGTAGCCATGGGAAGAGAATTCTAGTGCATTTCTACATCATTCTAAGTTTTATTTTGTTAAGAGAGTTTTAATAATTCATTGTTTTGTGGCGTTTTTATTTTTGTAGGATTTTGGGACATGTATGATCCCGAGGGCTACTCCCTTTGGTTCTGCAATTACAAGTACAATGACGAGAATACCGTCTCATTTGTGACTTTAAACAAAGTGAGCGGTTTTCTGCAGCGGATGGACCTGGCTCGGAAGTACGCATTTGGGAAGATGCTGATCATCGGCTCAGAGCCACCTTTCAAGGTGAAGGGCTTGTGGCTTTTCCGTGGACAGGAGATTCCCCAATTTGTGCTCAATGAGTGTTACGACATGGACTTGTATGACTGGAAGAAGGTAGACATCAACGATGAAGCTCAGAGGGAGCGAGTAAATCAGATGATTGAAGATCAGGAACCTTTCGAGGGAGAGGCTTTATTAGATGCCAAATGCTTCAAGTGAGATCATCATCATCGTCATCTCCTGACTGGGAGATGTAGGTGTGTGTAATGTTTTTGTATTCTCTTTATTTTCAACAAGCATCTCGGATTTCTTTCCCTTGCATTCATTTGCCTTGCCTCTACAAACAAATTGGACCAGTGCTCTGTTATTCCTCAAAATCATATCGTATCAGAACTTAAAAAAGAAAATGGGGATTGAACTCTCATGGGTTTGGCTTTAACAGTCATAAAGGTGATATATGGTGCTTGTCATTTGTGCGAGAAACAATGGAGTGTAAGTGCGAGGAACAATGATGGAATGAATCAATGTGATTGTAGAGTTCAAGCCCACATGATTATGTGTATATTTGGCTATAAATACAAGAGCATGAAATTCTGGATTCTAATGTTGGATGATGACAACACATAGTGAGAGAGAGAAAGTGGGGACAAAACTAATATTGTTCATTCAGCATGCACCAATGAATGGTTTTATTTCAGAATCAATGAAAACGATTAGCCACTGATCACGCGAGAATCAGCATGCATACATACATAATGGAAAATGACTAAGCATTTATTTGGACCACAATGCTTCTTCTTATTACAAAACAAATTTCTATAAGCTATCATAAATCAACAATCCTTTTCAAGCGAAGTTTTTCAGATACCAAGCTCCATTATTTTGCTGTAAAATAACAAATGATAGCAAACCTGTCATTATCAATCATTAATTATCCTGAGTTGGTCCACAATATTTGCATTTTGCAAGGAATTAGTCCATGATTAATCTTAATCTTCACACTCAATTTTCTTGTACTTTTGCATTATTCGTGTTTATAAATAATATCAATACAAATAATAATTTTTTATATCAAGCATTCAACGTAGAAAATATCAATCAATATTATCGATTTTATTTAAAATGACATAACATTTTGTTGTAGTTATTAAAATACACATCGATAAAATTTTATTTCATACATATTTATTTATTTTATGATCTAAAACAAACGACAATTTTTATTTGTTAATTATATTAAAATAGTTATATTTTATTAAGAATTTTTTCATAGAATGTACGTAGAACTCAAAGGAAATTGGGATTTGCAACTAAGGGTTAAAAGGCATACAAAGAGAATTGCCTTGACGCAATTAATTTTCATATTCATTGCATATACTGTTTGGTGAAATACATCGTCCTTCCAAAGCCACTCTCTTCAAGTCATTAGATTTTTAAAGATCCATTACTAATCCAAAAGATTTCGAGACAAAGCATTTACACGAAATTCATTTTTTTTAATTACGTTTCTAAAATTGACTTAACTCGAATCACTGTTAATAACGTCGAATTTGTTATTCACGGCTCTAGCCATTCTTGTCATTAATAAAAATGTATTCTTGTGTTGATTATATACCGTTATTCAATGGTAATTCCGAGGATAGCTCACGGTTAGCTGAGATTTTAAAATTTAATTTAAAATTAGATTAAGTTTAAGATTAGTTGTATATTACTAAAATTTTAGTCGAATAGAAATTACACTTTAAAAATTCTCTCAAAAATTTCAAAATTCAAAATCGTCTTTAAATACAATAATTATAATATTTTTTTAATTAATAAATCAATATACTTTAAACAGTTAAAATTTAAGTAAAACAAATGTAACTATTATATAATTAATATACTATAATCGATGCATAATATGAAATACAATCTAATAGTATAAATCAATACAACACTCAACAAATGATACAAGAATTTAACGTAAAAATTTGACTCTTGATTCTAGTATATTTATTCCGTAGAGAATATGCTTAGTTTACAGTACACATATAGAAAAGAATACAGTGTACAATAGATCAAAGCCAATACATACACCAAGTTGGATTTATTATGTTCTCCTAATTAGATATTAGTTTCTTCTTCTTCTTTTATCTCCAGTGTTAGTGAGTTTGTTAAAGGAAAAAAAAGTATTCATACTCACAAGAAAGAAAGCAATGGTGATTTTAATGGTGTAAAACACCCCCCACACCATTGTTAACAAAACATGAGATTACAAAACCATATTATCAATGCTTGAAGTAATTTCTTTTTCTTTTATGGATTTCAAATGTCTTTTAAGTTGTATATTCATTTTCAAATTGGAACATTGGCATGGTTTCTCATCTTTTAATTACCAAATAAATCTATATATATCCCAAACTCCTTTGTTTATTTATTGTTGATTCCTAAACTTCACAAATATATTTCGAAGGGCTACCATATTACTCTCTTCCTATACGCGTCTTGCTCTAACAAGAAGCAAAATGTTGTGGAGAACAAAGACTTGGGAAAATTTTGATTCTTGTTTTCTCTTTGCCCATCATATTTCTTTGTCTTAGAGAAGCACGTTTTCCAATTACAACTAGAGCATGCCTCTTGGGAACTCCTTGGAGCATGTGGGTTTCCATGCATACTTTTGACAACATATGGGATGAGGTTGCCAAAGGTTAAGTAATTAATTTGGCAACAGATTGAACCACCTTTGACAAATTTACTTAAAACTTATCTAGCAAGCATTTCCTGCCATCCCCAGGTTAAAACACGCACTTATTGACTCTACAAAAAATCTAGGCTACAAAACTTTGCAATTTTTGTTCGTATTCTATCTCTACGTGAAAGGAACTCTAAATTGACCAATGACAAGAAATGAATAATATCATATCCTGTGAGGGTGAGGTGAATCACATTACATTTCTATATCATCCTCGTACCTTTAATTTCTAAAAATATTTGAGAAGATTAAAGCATCATCAATTGCTCTCATCAGGATAAGAATAATTCATGAATTGTTAGATTTGCATGAAGAGAAACACAATCATGGCTCGAAGGCTGTTGTTTACACCTCTAACGATGCTAAAATGCAGCATTGACAAACATTTAGGAAGGGCACTTGTTCACCAGACCAGAAAACCGGAAGATTCAAAACAAATCATAGCTTAACAACTAGTGCAAATATACGTGGAAAGCATGTTTAACCCTGAAAGAAATCTTCCGAATGCCAAAGATATTTTCCCAACAATAGTGTCAGATCAAAATCCAAATGGTAGATTCTCAAAGGGCATGTCAGTCAATTTGTCACAAGAAAGTAGTAAAAAAAATATATTTCTAAAAATTTACGTATATAGTGAGAATTTGCACCTGCAAAGCTGGTTGATTTAGCTAAAACTACGACGTCTTGTATAGATTTATGACAAAACACAATTCCCAGGTCATTTTCCACAGCTCAAGTCTTCTCTCTTTCTCTCTCTTTGCTTTTTCCGTCTAGGTATACAAAGAAAGAAAGAAGCTATAAATATGGTAGAGAGTGTAAACAACAAAGCCTAAGCAAACATTTTGGCTTCCTTGGGATTCCAAATTTTTTCCGAAAGCTGAAGTGGCCGGAGTGTAACCAAAACTCAGGTCTGTAAATGGTTTTTCTTTTTCCTTCTTCTTTCAAAAACAAAAATTTGGTCACAGATTGATCTCATCTATATATATATATATATTTCTTACGTATACTTGTTACTGTTTTAGCATGGTTTCTTGTATAAGCTGTCGATCTGTCGCCAGAAAAATTTTTATCGAACCTTCTTTCCATTCTGTTTCAACTTCCTCTCTTTGTCAGTATACCCATCTCTATTTTTGCTTCCTACATATCATTTATTTTTGTTCTTGTAATAAATTTACGGGTTTAATTCATGTATTTTCTTCATATTTCACCCCATAATTCTATATCTTCTGATCTGGCTGCTCTTCCCATGATCTTTTTTCTTTTTGTTCCTGTTTTACTGCCCTCCATTTCTGGCTTTTAAGCTAAATTGATTTGATTTGCTATATAACATGTCAATTTTCCTCAAGAATAGGTTATCTATGGTTACGTACAACTTTTTGTCTACTTTTTTCTTTTTCTTAAAATCCAACCATATTTTCTTTGAGGCTTAGAGATTTAAAGCTTCTCATTCAGATTGAACTCATTGTTCTAGTATATTCTTTCATGTCTTTGTTTATTATCATTATTTCTTTCTTCTTCCCTATAATTTCTATCAACTTTTCTTCATAAATGATTCTTTTTCTTTTAGATCTCTCAAAAATAAATAATTTTTCCTTAACATTTCTTGTACTTTATGGCTCTACAATCATGCATACAGTACCCAACAAAACCCTCCAACTTTGAGATATTTCATTCTCAAATCCTTGCCGCATTTTCCTCATCACTTCTAACCATTTTCTAGGTTTGTGATCTATGCGTTCCCTGATTTGAACAGGAAGAAGAGATGTTTTTCTTCAGCATTTCATATGATTTAACAAGTTTACCAAGTAATTCAATAATAAATGATGGATAATTGCAAACCATATATCTAATCATGTGATTGTTTCAGATTCTGTAAGAAGTGATCTTTTTTAATCGGTAGAAATGGGAAGAGGAAAGATCGAGATCAAGAGGATCGAAAACACAACAAATCGTCAGGTCACTTTCTGCAAGAGGAGAAATGGACTCCTGAAGAAAGCTTATGAATTATCAGTTCTCTGTGATGCTGAAGTTGCCCTCATTGTCTTCTCCACCCGTGGCCGCCTCTATGAGTACTCGAACAGCAAGTAAATTCTTCCTTCTTATCTCTTCAAATTGTTCACATTTTGTTCTACATGACAAAATCGTATGATCGAGTATTTTAAAACCCTTAATTGTCACCAAGAAAATTATTTTTCTTCCGGGATCCATTTCTACATCATTGGAAAACCTAAGTTTATATCTATACGAGTTTTGAACATGGATCCATGGTCGTTTAGAAAATAATGAGCTGTTTCTGAGCTAAAAACAGAAGAGAAGAGACAGTGAAAGCAGTCTGTAAATGCTAAATCAAGTTAGAGTTCAGGAGTTGGAGTCACATGCATGCAGTTTTCCTTATATAGCAAAGAGTTTTTATTGTACTTTGACATTTTTTGTGCACAGGATTAAGCTTTCAAAACTTGACAAGTTCTATAACTTGAGACTGGAATTCTATCGCTATATGCCATCGGTATATGTGTATATATATATATTCTTACCTTGTTATGATCCAACAGAAAGTTTTCACTGAAGAATTCGTTTCTTCATCTGACTTGAGCCACCCCCTAATTTATTACAAGTTATGAGAAGAGAAATTATTATAAACTTATGTTCAATTAACGTTATTATTATTATTTAAGTGGTCTTCCGTTCTCGAGGAAGCTTTTGTGTGGAAATTAATCATGGTCCTCTAGTTGTTACCATGCAATTTACGTTAGGTAGAAAATTTTGTTGCTTGACATTATGATTTAAGAAGAAAATGCTCAAGTTACGTTAGGCAGAAGAAAACTATTAATAGAACAAATACTAAACCCGCATTCGGATTTATATGCTTTGCGGGTGTCTCTCCATTAGATACACCAACTTAGGATTTACTGAACAATCCAGTAATATCATCAACTATGAACTTACTATCGAACCTCTTTTCTGTGCATGTTTAAGAGCCACATCATGCCTTTCAAAAGCATATGCAATGTCATCTTTTTTCCTTTTTGATGTCACTTATTTTGTTGTCTGAGTTTTACTTCATTAATTTAGCAAGTAGATACTTCATTGATGAGCAATAAAACGTGAAATGGTTTTTCAGGTTTATCACTTAGCTTTCATGTCTCAAACAACTTACCTTATTTGCTAAGCACCTTAGTGGTTCAATCTTATTTTGTGGTTAAAAAATTATTTGGTTTCAAGTAGACTTGAAACTTCTTTAATTAAGCCAGAAAAATAACTAATTTGCCACATTCAATGAGATTTATGGTTCATAATTTCCAAAACAAGTAATTAAAAAAAATGGAAGTATTTCTTCAGATTCATCTCTCAACCAATTATTTGTCTTTCACACTTCCTTGGTTTCCATTTTAATGCAAATAAAAAGATTTGTTTGCAGTTCTGAACTTCATTTTCTTCTTCTATTGCTTAAATGAAGTCTCAGTTTTCGCTGTCTTTAACATCATTTGGTCTTTATTCAGTTTTCCATTTTCAAGGTCTTTCCTTTTTCTATATCCGACGGTTCAGAAATTTTCAATGAATGCTTTGTCTTTTTTCCTTCTATTACTTTTGTTAATCAATAGTGTAGAAAGTGAACCACTACAATCATATTCCAGGGTTTCTTTATTTAGTTACGGGCATCTGGGGTTGACTACACCTTTCTAGAAAACCTTGATTCATTTAAGTTAATGTAATGTTGTTAAATCTCAAAGTATTATGAATTAAGTAATTGCAAAGCATAAAATCATATGCCATAAATTTTCCTTCTTCATATCACAATCTTTTTTACTGTGTATTCTAAAGTATATTAGCTGCATCATTTCTTATCTCTTCCTTATTTTGTGATCAGTTCTTTTGGTTTCTCTGTTTCTAATTCTTGTTTTTCAAGAATCATCATTCACCACATTTTGTTTGCATTTCTTTAGTGAAAGAGCTTCTTCCACTTTTTGTTTTGTCTCCAGCTTTTAACAATATTATATGTTATAATGTAGAAAGTGGATATAATAAAATGTTAAGCTTGATTCATAAAATTTGAATTCTAAAATTATCGGTTTGGCGAAGAGTACACACACATAATTTGTTCAAGTCTAACAAGTTTTCTCAGTGACTCCAGTTTTAATGCAATGTTGAGTTAAGTAAAACCGTTGTTGATTGTGATGTAAATCAATTGGTACGAGTGTGCAATGAATTTGTGCATGAGATTTAAGCTTTGAAGTAATTGGGAACTTTAGTATTAAGTTAATCTCACTGTTTGAGTTCTAATGGGGGAGTGTGTTTGCACAGGACAGAAACACCAGTTTCTTGGAGCTCCATTTTCCCAGAAAAGAAAAAGTTGCCATGACTTGCCTATCCCTTTTCTAGGGTTTTAGATTATTTGACTACATCAACAAAGCATTAAATAAGCTTTATTCATTGCAGCATGCAGTTCTGATATCTCATATCCTCTTCCATCATTTACAAATTTCTCTTTCCTTTGGATTTTGTTTCTATTTCTAGCTTTCAAAATTTCCCATATCTTTTCCTTAACAGGAAGCAATCTGAATCATATCTTTTACTTCAAATTTCAGCCGTGGATTTCATTGTTTTGTTTTTTTCCAAAGCTTGTATCCCCATGTTCGTGCTATTAAGTGGTGACTTAATGATTAAAAAGTAGTTGTTCACTAGCTAGCTAGGGTTTTCTTTTTCTTTGTCTTGCACTGTATGCATGGTTCACAGAAACTGGAAAAGCAGAAGAGTTGTTTATTTAATTTCTTCACCTCTAGAAACAGATGAGCTTGCTCAGTTTAAAGATTTAGGCAGTGGGTATGGCTAGGGTTAATGACACCTTAGCCTTATGTGATTTATGAACTGTTAAATACTGCAGAACATGCAATGTCAGGCTGATTTTAGGATTCAAACTTTGATAGTTTTAGACTTGTGGAAGCTTTAATTAATGTTATCTTTTTTCTTGATTGATTGAGTTTTGTTGTGTCTTTTAGCTCTTCTTATACTCTTAGCATTTCTTTATCCTTTTTGTTATTTTTTCTGTAATATTTCATGGGATAAAATTTATAATGTCTTTCTTAAGTTTTGTTCCGTTTTTTTTTAAATACAAATAATAAATAAAAATTTTCTCTCTTAGGAGGTTTGTAAAGAATTTAAAACAAAAAAAAATCATTAAGTACAAAAATTAAGATATTAAGAAAATTAACAGAATTAACAAGTTAAAAGTGTTCAAACTTCGTTCGTGGGTAGCAGACAAATGAAAATTTGTATTCAAAATAATAATTCTTTCGAATTATATCTCTGATATTATAATAAGGATATATTATTATTAAGTGATTTTATTTTTTAATATATAATAATAATAATAATAATAATAAATAATAGTTTTGAAGATATTGAAGTTTGCATATACAAACCAACGAGCAGATAAATAGATGTACATTTGTATTTTTATTTAATTATTAATCATATTAAGTAATAGAAATTTTTCGTATTAAATATCAATTTTTAAGTTATACCACGACAAAATAAAATTATAATTAATTCTCGGATATAAAATATGAGTAAAAAAATTTATACAACTACATTAATATATCATTTTGTTATCAAAGTTTTACCATGTTACCGAAAATGAATTAGAAACTTATTTTTATTATGCATGAACAGCAGCATAAGGTCAACCATAGACAGGTACAAGAAGGCATGCTCCGATAATTCAAATACAGGCTGTGTCACTGAGATCAATGCTCAGGTAAAATTAATTCATATATTACTTCAGATACATGTCAATTTTCCTTCCTTTTGCTCATCATTGATTATTATCCAAAATAAAAATATTAACTGGTTCAAATTAATGCAGTATTATCAGCAGGAGTCTGCCAAGCTGCGGCAACAAATTCAGATGTTACAGAATTCTAACAGGTAGTTCATTTTACTTGAGAGAATTCTGATCTTTGAATGAGAAGACTAAACTCTTAATTGATCGTTTGCATGAAATGTTAGGCACTTGATGGGTGATTCTCTGAGTTCTTTGACTGTGAAGGAGCTGAAACAATTGGAGAATAGGCTTGAGCGGGGCATTACTAGGATTAGGTCCAAGAAGGTAAGATAAACTTTGCTCTAATTTCTGAACCTTGTGAACCTTGCTGCTTAACCATGTTTCATGTTTTTGTTGCAACAGCATGAAATGCTGCTGGCTGAAATTGAATACTTGCAGAAGAGGGTAATCACCATACTTCCTATATTGCTTATGTACTATTTTTTGTTGCCTTAACATGGTCTTCGTTTTTAGGAGATTGAACTGGAAAATGAAAGCGCGTGTCTTCGTTCTAAGGTATGCAAATCCCACAATTCTTTCCATCTTTCTGATATGATGGTAGTGACGGGTAAAAATGATGATTAAGTTGATAATGTTTTCTAAAATTCGTGCATAATTTTGTTCTGTTAATTCAATAGGATTACCTTTGCTGTAGTATTATGACTTATATTTACGAAATTTCAGATATCAGAAGTTGAGAGGTTTCAGCAAGCAAACATGGTGACAGGGCCAGAGCTGAACGCAATCCAGGCATTAGCTTCTCGTAATTTCTTCAGTCCAACTATCATCGAGGGTGGAAATGCTTACTCTCACTCTGACAAGAAGATACTCCATCTTGGGTAAATTTTTTATTCCAATTTCTCCCTCACAGTGTAATTTTTATTCATAATCAAAATTTCAACTACTTATAACATCATATTGTAAAGTTTCAAGGCGGGCTTTCACCAGTTGAATCAATTACTCAATCTTGACTTCAGTTATTATTCCCAATCTTGACTTCAATTGTTTTTCCCTGTATGCAGGTGAATCAACTGGTATCATGAAATTTGAAAATGGTATCGGAGGAGATACCGTTACTATCTATGAAATGTGTGTTACACTATTGCAGTCATAAAGATGTAACATGATATGATTATAGATGTGTTATGGAAACCAAAACTCGAAAGATTATGCTGATATCTCTGGCATCTTCACTCCTGAAGATGGCTGATAATTGTATTGGAACTTAAGTGTGCTGTATGATAATTGTATTGGAACTTAAGTGTGTTGTATTGTGTTTGAAGGATTTATAGAATTTATAGATAAAATAAAATTTGTGTTTGTGTTGAAGTTTGGAACGATCCAAAAAGAGTCATGGGGTTGGGGATGGTGAGTTCGTGCAACAACCTTCCCTGGACCACAGGACAAGATACCTGTCGAGATCTGTTTAACTTATGTCATGTCATTTTGGATACAAATTTCGTTCCCAACTATAGCGTTACTGGATAATGTAATACCTATTTAGACTTCAAATCCAAATGCAGAAACAAGAGAGGGAGCTGGGAGATAAAGGTAAGGAAAGATTTCAACAAGCTCCACAAACAAATATCATTTGAATTCGATGCATGTATATGGATATATATATGTATCGGGGAAATCAAATAGTATCTTAGAGACTACAATCTGAAATTGGACTGTAAACATAGACAAGATAGGGAATAAGCTTTATACCTGTCGGAAAACATGGAAAATATATGTTAGATGAACCTCCAAATATCAACAAACAGAAGGCAGGGAGGAAAAAGGTGTGTATATAGTGCCTGGAAGCGATTAGGTCAAAGAATGGTGCATCCCCCTTTTTCAGCTTGCTTGCGTAGCTCCTCAGTCTCCTTTTGTGCTCTTTCAAGATTCTCTCTAAGCTTACGAATTTCATCATTTGACTTCAATTGAGCTAATTGAGCTTTCTCTTCTGCCTTTAATCGAGCAGCCTGCTCCTCTGCCAGTTGCAATTCAAGTCTGGTAGTTGTTTCTTTGAGCTTTGACTCAACCTATTAAAAGCATCAAAGTGAGTAGGCAAACAGACCATGAACCTTACAGTACCGCTACAACAAAACTACGGAGTTGGGTAAGAAATTTTGACCATAGAATAAAATTTTTGGACATGCTGATAAAAGATAGTAATTCATCTCCTGTTTTCAGTCAAAATTTTAATACCTAAGGATACTGAACCATATTAATATCCATCCACCTAAATGATAAAGACAAAATGTTAAATAAATAAACAGATAAACCCATATATATACTAATAATCCAATTTTACACATGGTTATGTACTTCAGGAATATAGAGAATAGAACGATGTTAGTATGCTTCAGACAGTGTCATTTCACAGACTGTTAGGGAAAATGCAGAGGCTAATTTCCACATAAGATCACAAAAGGTATCAGATCATTAGACTGCCTTTCTGTAAATTTAGAATTTTAGAAAGGAGAAATCAGAAATTACCAATAGAACTCTTAGCCCACTTTGTAATTACACAATTTTATGATATCATTACCAGGCATGAGAAAAGAACACGAAAACAATGCAAGTCATAAATTGATGTCAAAACAAGGTGCCGAAGAATACCATCTCAGTAATGCGCTTGAGCTGCTCTTCATACGATCTATGCATCTGCTCCTTCAGTTCTGAAATTTCTCGTTTTGAATATCCCTTTAGGGAATCAACCTCTACTTGCTGATCACGGAGTTTAGTAGCACCTTTCTGCACATAAATAAAAGCATTTTCATGAAATATCTGAAGAGAAACAGTTTATGAAAGTCTATAATAACTATGAATGAACTCACCTTCAACTCAGCAAAGATATCATCTGTGTATGGCTGTCCACCATTTCGTTCTATGACTGTGTTAACAAGAGAGAGAAGCTCTCCAACCTGCTCAGATTTCTTGGTTTCATCCTTAGTCTTGTTATCAAAAAGCACACGCCGATTTGCACAGAGCTGAAGAATTCCCTAAATCAATGTGAAAATGAATGGGGAAATAACAAATGTCAGCCTTTTCTACTGAAGATGGATAACTCACTAGAACTCTCGGTGCACTAGTGGTTATGAAGGCACTATCAGGCATGCTCATGAATTTTTACAGTCAAATTTCAATTAATAATTCCATGCTATTCATAGTTTGACCACAGTCATAATAAACATCCACTTGTTAAATTTTAGGAATCAGGACTTCGTACAACACAAAAAAAAATCCGAATAATCTGCATATATCGTCCGATGAAAAATAGTGGCTACACACACACACACATCTAGAAAAGTGAGTAGAATAAATAAGAGAACAGTAAATTGAAGGTAAAATGAGCCCTATCTTGTTAACTGCAAGGTTAATGCTAGAAGGTTTTTTTTTCTTCTTCTTCTTCCTTCTCTTTGTAGATTGTGTACTCATTCAAGGGAAAAATAACTGAATACTCATTAAAGAAAACCCATAAAAGCATAAAATTAAAATATGTATGAAATCAAAGCATATAAATATATTTAGCAAATGAATGAACGGCTCATTCAAAGCAATCTAAATACAACCAAGATCAAGCAATGCAAATAGAAAATTACCAACCACTTGCTCCAACCCCAACCCTCAAAAAACAAAATGTTGGAAGAACCAGGAGAGGAAGCAGTACATCACAAATGGCTGGACTGCTAAAACTATATCTCAAAGTGAAACATCCAATCATTCACAAAATTCTAATCTTAAAATGAGTCTAAAAACTACACAAAAAAACCAACCAAGAGGTTAATGAAGTTATCAAACAATAAGCTAGTTCAGAAAGAAACCTGCAAAGGCTCTGGACACTCACGACCCAAATAGTCTTCCAATGTTTCCTCATTATCCTCAAGCTCATCTCCTCCAGTGAAGACTACAATCATGTAGTCTATAATTTTGCTTCCAAACAAAGTCTGCAAGCTGCGTAGTGCAGCTTCTTCTTCTTGAGAAAAACGGGTTCTAACCGAGTAAACTAGAAGGACTGCGTGGATCCCATCCTTGGCCATATCAATACATTTAACAATTTCCTTGCCAACAAATTCAGATCCAGCAGAAAAATCAAAGAGTCCTGCAATGCACCAAATCAGTTTGTATACCAAAAAAAAATCCTCAACAAGCATGCAAAGGAAACATCTAGTCATTGACATATCTCATACCAGGGGTATCAATGACATTAATGACTTGGCCATCTTTGAGCACAGTTCGCTGCATTTCACAAGTACTAGTAACACCGGATGAGCTAGCCCTCGACTTGAAGGCTCGTCTCCCAAGAATACTGTTGCCAGTTGCACTTTTCCCATTGCCAGTACGGCCAACTAAAACCACAGTTCGCACTTCGTTGGACGGAGATGTGAACTCCCAGTCATCATCTATCGCACTTCCACCCATAATGTAAATATTAAATCACCTGCAATGCAAATAATATCATAACGCTTTGTTTAACGATCTTACCAAAAGATAAGAAAAAACAAATAAATCCCATAAAACATATCTCTAGAATCTCTATATCTTCGTATGATTCCACAATCCCACAATTACAACCTATTAAAACTTATATTTCAATTACTTTCCCCTCCCAAACAGCAACAAAATCATAGCACAGAATGCAAAGAAACATGAATAAACAAACAAAAAAATAAAATAAAATACATGCAATTCATACGCAATTATACGCAATTATTGGCAGAAACTAAACACCAATAATCAAATCAAAAATTTTAAACCCTTAGATAAACGCAAGCACTCCTTTTATTTGAATCATTCAAGAAAACGAAGACGATCTATCAGAATAATTGATACCCATCAGAAAAATCGTTCAAACATTAGTTTTAAACGCCAGACATTTTCAATAATAGATCAAAGACCAGTATGACGAAAATCAACCGTACATAGACTCCAGGAGATTCGACATGGAACAAACCAACTTTAGGTTTACTTACCTGGGAAGGGGGAGAGAAATCTAAAGAGTAGTTACCTCGGATAAGAGAAACAAAGAAAGAGACGAAGGCTCTTTTGTACTTATACAGAGATATAGAGTGTATGATTAGAGTCCGAGCCAACGGAGATTTAGCAATTTGTCTTGGATTGAAACTTGAATTTTAGTCTTTTAGAAAAATAACAATTAGGTCCAGAATTTTTTTTAAAACAATGAAAATATATATAGTTAACTAATTTTAACAAATTAGTCATTCATTAGTTTCATATTTGTCCCTGCCAGCTGACATTGTTTAGTGTTAAATAATGCAGAGAACACTGAGAACGGCCAATCTTCTTTCTCCATCTAGAAAATAGATGATTGTTGACCTTCCACAAAAAATGAAAAGTGTATCAATCCTGAAACAACTTCAGGGGAATTTTTCAGCTTCTTTAGCTTCAAGACTGTCTGCTTCGTAGGTTTCCCCAGAATCTCTCTTTTTTCGGATCAGGGCGTTTGTTAATTATTGCATGCATCGTCTTGCTTATTGGAGGCTCTCTCTTTTCTTGCTCATCTTATTATATATGCGTGGTGGGTTTCTTATTGATTGATGTTTAGGGTAACCACAGTTGAAGAAATAAGCATCCATAATCAATCAAGATTCATTACAAATAGAGGATGCAAAGTAAGGGGTGGGACACGAGTGGAGCAACATTGTATACATCTTCTGTTGTACTGGAGCAACATTACATACAGCAGCTGACAGTAGTCAGTAAACCCTCCAGTCAACAACTCTGAATCAAGAGCTACTTTGCGGGGCTACATCAAGGCCTAGCTGTTACAATTGCTGCTTCTAGCTTATGTCCTGCTCTGGATGAATGAACCAAAGAGTACAAGTCAGAATATACATACTTGATGAAACTGAAATTAGATATCCGAAATTGCAAGATGGGGTTGATGCAGCACCAAATAAGGCTTTTACTTGAACTTCTGGGTTCGGAGACCGTGAGTTGAGATTATTGATAGGAAGGTTCCAAATACCAGCATTTGTCAAGACAAACTAATGCAGCTGTCGGAGTCCAGGAAAGGCCTGCAATTGTTTGAGAAACAAGAAATCGTCATTGCCGAATTAATTGCCCAAATACAAAAAAAAACAGAGGACGTATTGGTGTTGGATTTCAATTGTGACGGACAACAAAATATGTGTTAAAACCTAATTTCTAATTGGCCTAGAAAACAAGATATAAGTTAAATTAATTTAAAATTGATTTGCACGTGCGACCCGTGTGGGGATAGAGAACTAAAGGAACGACGCCGTTCCCGTGTCTTAAAGCACACGTCCGTTGAAATTTCAGGGCAAAGCTTATAGCAGAGTTTTCTACATACAGTCGAAGAAGAATTACGAATCGAAGTAGGGCAAAAGAAAGGAATTCCGTCTAAATTTTTGATACTGGATAGAATGAATGAAATCCGATTGAAAGGTTAAATATTTTGGGCAGAGAATAAGCAGCAGACGATCGATTTAGGGTTTTGATTTGTGAATTTGAATGTTGTGAGATGAAGGAGCCGGCGCGGAGAACCAAAGTTGTGATTAGGCATTTGCCTCCGTCTCTTTCGCAATCCGACCTCTTATCCCTTTTCAACGATCGTTTCGCCGACCGCTATAATTGGTTCTGCTTTCGCCCCGGAAAATCCAGGTAATTTTTATTATTATTTTTTTAAAATTTTATTATTATTGGTTTTGTTTATTTGTTTTTAATTTGAATTTTGATTTTTTATAGTCACAAGCATCAGAGACATTCTCGAGCCTACTTGGACTTGAAGAATCCGGAAGATGTATTAGAGTTTGCTGAATTATTGAATGGACATGTTTTTGTTAATGAAAAAGGTAAATTTTTTTTTCACTGAACAATAAAAAACCCTAATTTTTTTTAATGTGTTTCGTTAAGGTTTTATGCTGGTTTTTCTTTTAGGTACTCAGTTTAAGGCGATTGTTGAGTATGCTCCTTCTCAACTTGTTCCTAAACCTTCTGCTAAAAAGGATAGTCGAGAAGGCACCATTCTTCGGGGTAATTTCTTTTTTGCTTACACTTATTGTTATTTTTGTTGTTATTGTTCAGAATAATAGTTGTGATGTGTTAGATTTTTTTTTATGTGAAAAAAAAAGACCCAGATTATCTCGAGTTCCTCAAACATATTGCAAAACCTGTTGAGAATCTCCCAAGTGCAGAAATTCAGTTGGAAAGAAAGGAAGCTGAGTTATCTGGTTAGTTGATTATTTCCAGATGATATTTATGATTTAAGTTGCAATACTCGGAATATATCATGATGTGTTTGGATTTTTAATATATCTTTTGCAGGGGCTGCGAAAGAATCTCCTATTGTTACACCCCTTATGGAATATGTTCGGCAAAGAAGAGCTAACGAGAGTGGAACTCAGGTATATCAAACCTTTCTTTTTGGTAAATATGTAAACGTGCATGGGGAAAATTCTAAATTTTTTCAGTTGTATTTTTTAATAAACTTAAAGTCTTCCATGCATGCTTTTAGCCATCTGAAGGGATTTCACTTTTATGATCCAACATTAGTTTTTATGCCCAATTTAGTAGGGCTTTTTTCACTATTTACTTTTGTTGCATACCCCATTTAAGAATTATATGCTCAGAAAGTCTTGTTAAATTTATATGGTGTTATTCAAGTGAACTCCATGGTTCCCAAGTAATGTTGGCATATATGGTACAAATAGTCAATTTGGTGGTGAATTCTGAAAATTTTGGAGTTAGATTGTGATCATTCTCTTTTATATTGTCCTTTTCTTTTTGTATCATTTGATTTTTGTTTCATAAAAGGAGTGAATTCTTAAAGTTCTCATCTGTGCCTAGGTGTTATCATTTTTGTCATAGTTTCCTTGAACAATGAAAATTAGAGTTACCTCTCCCTTGATTAGTTCACTCATTACTTTTTTACTTTATAACATGCATAATCATGTTTGAATTGGATTTTATGGATGATGACAGGGGTCCTTAGCTGTCGGGAAAGCTGGCAGAAGAAGTAGGGCAGCATCTACAAGCAAGTCTGGTTCAAATAGCACCAAACGAGGCTCAGAGAAGAAGAAGGTAATTTTTACTTGATGGATTTTTTTTTGAGCATGACTAATAATCTAAATAGATGAAAAAGAAGTCCTCAGTTGTATGTGTTTAAAATTTGTTGGTTGGTTTGACAAATTATTTATTTATTTATGAAAATGTGAATGTATCAAATATGGTCCAGTGATTGAAGAAGCTACAGTTTATGGTCAAAACGAATGCCAATTTCAGTCATGATAATACAAAGATGTGTCTCTGCGTTTGATTACCGTTGAACAAACAGAGCTGGAGAAAATTTTTTACTTACTTCTGTGTAACATGATTGGCAACAGGCTGATCACTTGCTTTAGCATTGTAGTTTTGCTTGTAAATTATGGCACCTCAGATTCTATATCTATGTTAAGTTTTATGATGCTATGTCTTATGGATGACTGGTCAAGTTTTGTACAGTTTTCTTCTTTTCCCTGCTTCTATTCTACTTTTTCGTTGTACTTGTGGGGTACACAAGCTTGTAGTCTTTTAATAACTTATTTATTGAGGGAAAAAATAGTGGGTGATTGATTTTGTTGTGAAGGAAAAAGTTTTTTATTAGATATATTGCTACAGTGTCTCAATTTTTTTGTTGGCTTTGTTGCCAGTATATTTTAAAGAACAGTGCAAAGAATGCAAGTCAGAAGGACAAATCAACTTTCATTGCTGAACCCAAGCAAGAGGATCAACCGGCCTTTTCAATGGGAAAAGAGATGTCAGAAAGGGAAACTAGTAAGTATTTTTCCTGGCAATTGTTTCCTGTATTATTATGAACAATTTCTTCTTCCTATTTGGCATGAAACATTTTCTTTTTGCTTGCTTTCCTCTGTTCTTCCCCGTCCCACGTAAAACAAATGATATCAACAATAACTACATTCTGTACAATTTTGATTTTATGCAATTATATCAAAACCATCATTTTTTTGTTTCCCCTGTTATATATTTATCAGTTTATTCTCTCATTATATCTGATGATGTATGATTTTAGTGTTTTGTGTTCCTCAACAATATTGCTATGGATGTATATTTATATGTTGTTTCACATGTTTAGATATCATCATCAAATTATTGCGTGTTAAAACTGGGCTGAGCTTTCATGCTGACACCAATAATGTAATGATTTTGATTGCAGTTTATGGTGTTGAAGGTTTTGTCTCGGGAATCACCCTTACCTCTGATACTGGAAAGAAAAAGATCCTGCTTTTGAAAGGGAAAGGGAAAGAAACTTCTCATGTAAGCCTTATTAATTTTGACCTTGCCTAATGACTGATGTTCTCTATAATCAGCCATATAGTTATGTTAGCATGAACAAGCCTTGTGAACTGGCAGTCAGTTATTTCTAGTATCTTAGATGCAAATTGTGATGAATTTTGTGAACCTTAGGTGCCCAGTGCCCTGTCGCACAAGCAGGGAGAAACATTTCCTGTTGAAAATGCAACTGCAGCGAATGCTCCAAAACAGATTCAGAGGCGTGAGGCTGGTGGTAAGTTGATCAGAAAAGTCTTGTCCCAGCAGAAGATGCAAACCCTGAATTTGGAGAATGGGAAGCCACCATCAGGGTCTATCCACGCACAATCAGTTCTGAACAGTCATGTGTCCAATAATGACATGCCTGCATTTAGTTCTGATGTTGATAGAAAGAGAACTCCAGATGACGGGTCTGTGAGAAAAGTACTGCATGGCCCGGGTGCTGTAATTGAGAAGCAAGAAAAACTTACAAGAAATAAGGATAGACCTGATCGCGGCGTCTGGACACGTCGTTCTGATGCTTCACAGGCTAATGGCGAGTGTGCATTATCTTTGCAGCCCCCCCAAATAATTTCTAACACTACTAAAGGTATTGTTGTTACTTGGGAATATGCTGGATGGTAGTGATTTTCCCAATCAGATATTCTCCTGTATCAGTTTCTTTTTTGAGTGGGAAATACATGAATCTCACTTTCTTGTGATGACTTTCAGTTAATCATGGAGATATAAAAGACGATATTTCCTCTGGAAGTAAGAGCACTGAAGTTGCAGCACCAGAAACTGGAGGTAATTCCGTGGAATACTTAATCTTTTTGTTTGACTTCCAAATTGGTTGGTCATCCCTATTATTATTGTTTTGTTAAACAAAAGAAATAATGCTTTAATGGTACCATTTCTAAACATATTGCATTTGTCCAGGTTCTCATAGACATAATGGTCGCCGCATTGCTGCCCATCCTCCGAAGAATGGTGGTAGCATCATTACAATTGAGGGAAAGTCTTCCAAAAGAAGAGGTGGTACAGTTTCAGGTGCCCACGAGGTAAAATGTCTAAACCTTTCAACATCCCTCTACTTTCTGTTTTATCTTTTCGTGTAAGAGGATGAAGTATCTTTTATGTGGATGCAGAAACACATGTGGATTCCAAAATCTTCTTCTGGACATTAGATTTATCCATTTAATTCTGGTAAAACATCTATGTATCTGATTTTTCATTTTGTCATCACATGTGGATATGGCAGCTCTTTCTTGACTATAAAATGCATGAATTCTCAATTCATAATGAATTCTAATTGCATAAATTTTTATATTCCAAAGTTTAGAATGAGACAATTATCGATGACAATTGTCAATTATACCAGCTAAATGCTTAAGTTTGATCTCAACACTGAACTCGTGATATTGTGCTCTGTGTAATTTTGTTTTTACCTTGTAGGCTTAATAAAGTTAGCTGGGTACTGTTTCATTCTCCCGGCGTGATATGATTGTTTTGCAGGTATTAGAAGTTGCAACTCTTTATATGATGCAAGGCTTTAGCTTTTTGTTTCATGTTGCAATGAATGGTGGAGGAGCTAGTTTGCCTTCGAATTTTGCTATTCCTACCTGATTCTACAATTTGTTGCTGTCCATACTCTTGGATCCAGTCTCTTTTCAGATACAATCTGATGTTGCCAAGAATGTTATCCGTTAAAAATTTGCCTCAAGGGATGGGAAGCTTCAACCATTCTAGTACTATCTGAAGAATTTTTAATCCTTTGATAAGCAGTGTTATCGAAGCCATAATCAGAGGTCCTGCTTGGCCTGTAGATAGTCTTACCAGTGTTTCTGGTGACCCAAAGTTCAGGTCCCCAAAATCATACTTTTGACCATTATCCAGCCTTAATCAGGTAGGTGGGAATGTCATTTGCTTGTACAGTAAATTTGCTTATATGTCAAACGGCTTGCTCTAGGATTTCTTTCCCGGTCTTGAAGCAGAGTCATTACATTCACTGCATGAACACTTTTTTAGATGCCGCTGATGACTCATCACTGGAAAGAATCTTCCTTCTGGTATGCTTACTGATTTTGGAGTTGGAACCTGAATGTATCCAGCTGTGTAGAGAATGTAACTTGGCTTCTAGCAAAGCTTTTCGTGTTTTATAACTTCTTTTCGTGTTTGACAACTCTATATTTATTTCTCTTAATCTTGTTTTATTGAGACAAATACTAAATACCATAAAATATGCTTTAAAGTTTTACAGTTAATAATTTCGCTGTTGTTCTGCAAATTGGGTGAAGATATTGAAGGAAGAAAACATTGTAGTGATTCATTTCATCTAACATTCGCTTAAGAAATAAGGCACTGATGTCATTTACTTACTATATCTATACTTGCAATAGAAATTATATGAAATGCATCTCTGTTCTACATACAGCAAGTAATTAACGAACTTCTGTCTTCTATGAAAACGATGTAAAGACTGTTCTCAATTCTGAAAATTTGAAGCTATGGAATTTGGGCAATTTCGACAAGAATCTTGTGCAGTGACTGAGGCTTGGAGAAGAAAGGGCAATGGTCGCTTCCTTTGATCTTGTAGACTCCTTCCGGTGGGTTTTCCCTCACGAGCTTTTCCTGGACATCCGGTGCAAGGGCGTGATCGTCCAATGTTTGTATAAAGAAACGTCGTACAGTTCCATACTTTTCGGGAGACAACGACATCTTTTCCATGATAGGACCTAACGGTGTAGGTCTCATGGAAACCATGGCCAATGCAACATCCTGGAATGAATAATGAAGCAAAGTTCTTATATGAAAATATAAAACGTGTGAAGTGCATGTGAGAAAAGTTTAAAAAAATGGATTGCAGACCTCAAACATGATTTAACAACACGGATTAAAACATGTCAAGGACAATAAAGGTCTGGTAGACCACTGTATGGTTGTCCCGTTGTGGCCAGATTGTTTCAGTTTCAATCACGAAGAAACAAAAACGTAGACATGTTTTTCTTGTTTGGTAAACAGCTACAATAAATGTACCAGTGACATGATGCCAAAAGACATGCCAAAGCATCATGTTGGACGTTAGATCCAACATCAACTTGCAAATATGTACCATGTGTTACACTGCATTATGCAAAAATCTAAGATGTTCCATACCCCATTTCTAGCATACCTGCAAATTTTGCCTTTTTGTCGCTACTAAAGCGATGAGAAAAAAATGATTTTCGTTCTAGCCTTAGTTTACACCCTCAGGCTTAGTCAATAACAGAGATGGGAAATAGGGTAATGATGATGAGAAATCTAGTAAACCTAAAGATGTTTCCATGCAACATGCAAATCCCCTGTGCAACATTACCTTTGTTGGTGATTGATTGAAATATAACCCTTTCATTAGCTGTTTTTCAAACATGAATCCTGTCGGAGGCTTGTCTTTGCCATTTCCGTAAATCAAAAAATGTGATTCTTGCATAAAACGCTCTGCGGAACCAAGCTGCAATACTGATTCCATTAGTGAGGTGGTACAAATTAAATAATTCATGCGAAAATTAAATAATTCATGAGTATGAAAACTGACTGGCATGAATTGCATCCATGCAAGAACTAAAGAAACCCAAAAGTGCCTTGGCTGAACAGAATTTGTTTTCTGGTAAATAGGATTTGTGCATATGAAGGGACATGCACGTATTATCACACGCATGTCTCATTGCAACTCATGACTATTCATAAAGTATGCATCAATCATTAGTGGTTTGGCATAATTTTCAAACTTCCATAATATTGCTTGTTGGATCAATACTTAGTTGAGCAATAAGCACTGAAAATACCTCTTCAGCAAAGACATCAAAAGGCCTCTGGCCATCTGACACCATTGTGGCACAGACAAAAATCGCTTTTGAGATCTTTTGTGGGAAATGCTCCAAAGCATAAGAAACACTTGCACCTCCGCTACTGTGACCCACTAGAGTAACCTGCACAAGACAACAAACACAAATGTTCGGAAGGTTCTTTTTGAGATGAATAAGTATCATTGGAGCATTTCATATATTGTCTAACCTTTTCATCCTCGGGAAGGTTTTCAAGATAATCAATCAACGGTTTTGAATATTCAGCTACTGTAGTAACACTGTTTGTATCAGTCAGGTCAATACCAGATCCTTTGAGATCTAAGGCAATGGGGAGCAATCCCGCTTCCTCCAATAGAACAACAGTTTTGTACCAACACCATGCTCCAAACCCTTCTCCGTGTATTAAAACAACTTTTTTATACTGCATATCCTCCGGAACTTTTGGTGCCTGTACGGCAAATATAATTCAGTGAATTATCTTCTGAATCTACTTAAAGGTTCTTTTCCCAGATGATACAACACAGTGTAAGTAAAAATTTATTGTGCTAAGTGTTTCTAACCAAAAATTGTGCCAGAAGCCAGTATATGGCCATACTTCAATAAACACAAGCATAATTGTACAAAGGTGGTCCATGTTTACAAGTTACTTTCACATTAAACATCAAGGTCAACCTAAGCAACATTACAGATAGCATTAGGCAGAACCATACTTAAAAAGTGATCCATGATCTTCCACCAGCTAAAAAAAATAACTATATTTGCTGCTTGCACATATCTAGACCTTGTTCTGCTTTATACAAAAAGAAAATTTTCTTCACTCCCGGCATCACAAAATGTGTGGCAACTGTCTGGTCCTGGAAATTTTAGGACTTCCAAAGATCGTGCTGACAATTTCCACTACCCTTTACAGCTTTCGGCACAAATTCCATACCTTCTACCCTGCTGTAATGAGTTAAACTCGAATAACCCCTTCGTCAAGTTTCATAGACCATCAACAACATATCTAACTACATGCCAAAACATAATTAATACTCAGTGGATCATTTCTAACGACACCGACAAGTGAGGTGACGACCACACTAGGCTGGAAAACCTGTATCTGCTTAGATCCCTTTCTTTTCCAAAGTAAGCTAATGATTCACTTGCCATACTTTACGGTAACAGTCATTAAACGCAGAACAAGATTATCTCCTCACGCTTTCTTCAGATTTACTTTTGATGTCTTCACCAAAAAGTAAGAAAACAAACATTAATATATACTGTTAAAGCTCTTTACTTTCTAAATCTTAAACTTATCATTCATCACAGATCCAATAACACAGAAAAGTACCAACAAACACAATAAAATTATCAAAAATAAAAGAAAAATATATTAAAAAATTGAACATTCACCTGCTTTCCATTAGATAAAGGATCAGCAAGACTTCTAGACCTGGTTGAGCCTCCATATCTTCTAGACATGGATCCATCAAATCGCTGAGACAACTGATGCTGCTGAATCGCCATAGACAAAGCTTGCCTGTGCAAAAACTCTTCTTCTGCTAACAGTTTTCTCTGAGAACGACCCATTCTATTACTTCTCGATACATTTTCTTTAGTTTCCTTCTTTGTCATGCAAATAAATCGATTACCCATTTCTCCAAATCAACCTTTACAAAATAACCCACAACTTTTTTTCCAGGGAGATGGAAGAAAATCACGAAATTTTCAGGGAAAGTGAGGTGAAGGTGAACAAAAATCTCACATTTGTTGTGTCAAAAAATTGATAGTTCTGCTCTCACCCATGACACAACGGAGAAAGAGAGAGAGAGAGAGGCCAAGCCAGAACAAAAGCCAGAGTAGGTGAGACAAGTTTACTAAACAGAGATTTAAAGAAAAAATTTAATGTGTGAACGAACCTGAACTGTTCTACAACTCGAAAATCCCCAACGGAATTGAATGGTTATTTAATGTTTCTTTGCGCCTCTCTGTCAAAGTTTATACTCTCTCTCTCTCTCTCTCCTCTCTCTCCTGCTTCTTTTGTAGATTCTGACTTTTTAACTGCTTTAGTTATGTCCGAAACTTCTGTATACTCCTACTGAGGTTAAGTGTTCGTGCTCAAACTGTTAAGGAAGATTTTTATTGTATAATATTATATTATACGCGCGCGCGTATATGTATATATATATATATATATATATATATATATATATAGAGTAAGAAAAAGTGTATTCTTGCTTATATTTTTTTAAAATTATTTTAAATTTTTTATTACTTGTACTATTTATCATCCATTTATATATTTTAATAAAATTTTATAATTAAAATTTTTTTAAGATGTGAAAATACCTTGAATTATATCAATTTTTAAGATTTAAATAGGATGAAATAAATAATACAAATAAAATTTAAAATAATTAATATAAAAATAAAAAATAACTAATTTTTTTTTATATGTGATATATTATAATCAAATCCAAATTTTTAATACCCAAAATTTGAAATAGCAGTTGTGAGCTATTGAATCATGTAATTATTATTAAAATAGAGAGGAGGGGCAAAAAGGAGAGTGGAAAAAAGGTTAGAATGATTAGTGAATAATTGGAGTTGTGTGATTAGGGAGAGGGACCATGTTGTTTGTTTCAAGTATTTTCAAAGTGATCAGCACCTGGAAATAGTTGTTAAAAAAAATATACATTTCAAATATTTTATACATTTAATTATTGTGCTTTGTGGACCTCTCTCCCATTTCATTTCATACTCTCATATACAATCAACATTGACCATTTTATCATAATATAATGCATTTAGTATATTTATTTATATTCTAAAATACCTTGTGGTGAACTTAAATGTGCTTTCTTATAGTATTTTAAAGATTTTTTTTTCTTAAGTTTATGACATTTAAATATTTCTTTTTTAATATTATCATCGAGATCATCATAATTTGATATCGAAAAGCATGAGAGTTTATATACAAAATTTAAATGGTTATATCGTACTATTAAGTATTGATGTCTCCGGCATATATTTGTTGTATAATAAAGTATCAATCTCATACGTTTAAAAATACATTAAAATTTGGTCAAAAAATTAGTATATTATTTTATTTGATAGAATTCTATTATATTCTATATTGAATTGAAACTCTTCTAGAATGATCGAGGTTAAATTCCACTAAAACTTAGTCTAAATATCATAATTTTATATATAAATATAATTTTCAATTGAATCATCAACCGATTTTATACAAACATACACTTGACTGAGTCAAAGGATAAATAATTTTATTTATTTATTTATTTATTTCAAAATAGGTCATGATTTTATATTTATAAATTGAATGATGTGATTGATCAAGCCATCCCAAGATTAATAATAGTATATTTTGTTTTTTGACATTTGTCTTTTGAAATTATGAAAAACATGGCTGTAAATAATAATTTTTTATACCTTTTAGAAAATAACCTAAATTGAAGAATTTTGTTCAAATTAATGTCATTTTTCTAAGTTAAATTAAGTTATATATAATTACATATTTTATTTAAAAATAATAATTTGTATTGATGTATTGTAATTATTATTTTTTTTTATATAAAAAATTGGGCTAGGATCATTTTCATTGACAAAATATTTAACCTTTTTTTTCTCTTTATTTTGGATACTATTATATTCCACATGAAATAATATTTCTTAATTTGGATCATCTCGAGATTAAATTTTGCTAAAATTTAGTCCACATATCGTAATTTTAAATATGACATGATTTTCAATTAAATCAACTAATTTCATACCAAGACATACTTGATTGAATCAAATGGTGGGTAGTTTTTATTTGTTCATTTATTTTGTTTAAAAGTAGATCATGGATACTTGACTAAATGTTTTGGTCATACATGATTACTTAAACTAAATGTCTTTGATATACATGATTACATATGTTATAATATTTCAAGCTGTGTCCATGTTAGGACAAAAGAACCTAAATTGAGGAATTTTGACCGAATTAATAGCATTTTGCTGGGTTAGTTTATTAATATTTATAGGATGGGACAAGAAATGACACTTCATCCAACAAAGTTATTTGTAATATTCCAATTTGATAGCCTTAATTGAATAATTTTGACCAAAGAAATGCAATTTTCTAAGTTAAAATGACCATTCATCCAAATCCAGTGTAAGTTACAAGTGGATAAATGACAATTTCTCTTTTTGCACGTCAATTAATATGTTTAATTTTTGAGATTGTTTTCGATACATTCTATGTATCTTATATTGTCTATTACTTTAATCGGAGTTCTTGTAGCTCGTAATTTAACCTTGGTGTTTTCGGTTTAATAGTTGATTTTTAGATACTAAACTTTGTTTGTTTGCTCCTCTTAATATTTTCCCTTAAATACCTATTTCAGATACCAAATTTTGACAGTATTATGGTCAAATTCGATTATCCCTTGCCTTACCTATAAAAATCATAGCCCTAGATGGCTGATATGCTCATCCATCTGATCAAATCCTTACCAGATTTTCTTCTAAGAAAATATCAAGTAAGAAAGAAAAAATGGAAATTCTTAATTTCTTCTCCCAATACTTTCTTCAGTTTGCAGTTCTCTATGTCTCTTTAGCTTTTGTTTACATATTCTTCACTCGCAAATCTTCCAACCTTAATCTTCCTCCAGGGAAAAAAGGATTGCCCTTCATTGGCGAAACTTTGTCTTATGTCTTGGACTCCCGGAAGGGATTGCCGGAGAAGTTTATCACCGACAGAACGAGCAAATACTCGCCCGATGTCTTCCGGACATCCCTGCTCGGAGAAGATATGGCAGTGTTTTGCGGTGCTGCAGGAAACAAGTTTTTGTTTTCAGGACAAAACAAATATGTTACGTCCTGGTGGCCACACTCCATTAAAAAAGCTTTGATGGATCCTTCAACTGTTAACAATTCTTCCAAGGAAGAATCGACCAAATTACGTAGCTATCTTCCTCCGTTTCTCAAGCCGGAATCTCTTCAGCATTACATTCCTGTAATGGATTCCATGGCCAAAGAACATCTACAGGAGCTATGGTCTCCATTCAAGGAAGTGAAAGTTTTCCCTCTGTCGAAAAGATACACGTTTGCATTAGCTTGTCGATTGTTCATGAGCGTTAAAGATCCCAAACAAGTGATAGAATTTGCTGAGCCTTTCGCTAAGGCAACAGCCGGGCTGATGTCGGTGCCGATAAATCTTCCGGGGACAACATTCTACAGGGCCGTGAAAGCAGGAAAAGTTATTCGGGAGCGGCTTCATGCCAGTATTCGTAAGAGGATAACGGAGCTGGAAGAGAATAGAGATTCCGGAGAAATGGATTTGGTTACTAACATGATTCTCGATGGAATGAATGAAATAGAGATTGCTAATAAAATTGTAGGATTCTTCATTGCAAGCCATGATACAACAAGCACTGCAATCACGTTCATCGTCAAGTATCTTGCAGAATATCCTGATGTCTACCGTAAAGTCTTCGAAGGTAATTATTGATAGTCATTTCACGATCAAAATTTTGGGTTATGAGTTCAATGATTGTATTTTGGAGGTTTAATATGATACAAAACTTGTTGGAGTACAGAACAAGTGGAGATTTTGAAGACAAAAGAACCAGGAGATTTGTTGAAATGGGAAGATATACAGAAGATGAAGTATTCTTGGTGTGTAGCGTGTGAGGTGATGAGGGTGGCACCACCTGCTAATGGAGCTTTCAGAGAGGCAATGATTGACTTTACTTATGCTGGTTATACTATTCCAAAAGGATGGAAGGTACATAACTAGAGATTACAATCAAACCCTACATATACTTCTGAATGAAGTGTCATATGAAAATCCATTTGATTTCTTGCAGACATTTTGGACAGTCCACACAACAAACAAGAATCCGAAATATTTCCCAGAACCGGAGAAGTTTGATCCTTCAAGATTCGAAGGAAATGGTCCAGCACCTTACACTTTTGTACCATTTGGAGGAGGACCCCGGATGTGTCCTGGAAAAGAGTATGCTCGATTAGAAATCCTGGTTTTCATTCACAATGTTGTGACAAAATTCAAATGGGAGAAGGTGCTTCCAAATGAAAAAATCGAGTACATTCCATCTCCAATTCCCATGGAAGGACTTCCAGTTTCCTTGAAGACCATTCAACCATAAATTACTCCACAAATTTGCCTATTCATTTCATCATATTTGAAATTTATGTGTTTCTGAATTATGAACTTGAATAAATTTCTTAATTAATAAATTTGAATTATCTTATCCCAACTGTATGTTCTTTTCAGTTTTGTTATATTAAATTCTCAAATTGTTTGAATTTTTCTATACAATAATAACGATATTTACATTTAGAAATGATAATTTTTGAACAAAAAATTTATTTATAACATAATTAATTATTTAAATAATTATATTATATTATATTAAAATATTTATGATTTAATAAATTTATTTAATAAATATTTTTTTTAATTATATTTATCTATTTTAAAAGTATTAAATTATATATAGAACAAAATTAGTTAGTATTTAAAAAATTATTATCATAAATATTATAAAAAAATATTATTACCATCATTTAATAATCATTTCAAGTTATAATTTTTAATTTAAAATATAATTATTAAATAAATTAAATTTAAATTAATCATTTTTATCTTGATATAAATACAATAAAATTAATTAGAATCTTCATGAGCCGCGTGATACGTGTGATACAAATGTATGTGTTTTGGAATCTTCATGAGCCACAGCCAGGCCAGGTAAACAACTTCCCTAACCCAATAATGAATGTCGTCAAAAGGTTAGAAAAGAAGTGGCATTATTTTCCATTTTGTTGATCGATGGAGGGCTCAAATGCAAAATTGTACCACAAAAATTGTAAACATTATGGAATCAGAAGGTTTCTGTGCTTCACAAGGAGGCTCGATCATACTCTTATGTTTCTTAAAGTTGATGTTACCACTTGTATGTACACGTTGTTAAAGTACCATGGAGGAACCGATTTCGGAAGGGTGGCCTCTTCATTTGTAGCAGCCGGTTACTACGTTGTAGCTCCTCTTGATGAGTATGGTAGGTTTATATATATTGTCTTTCAAGAAATTATATTTTTTAATTAAATTTTCAACTGAATCATTTGATAATATTAGGCATGATCAACCAACCAACATGGACCCATTTGAAGGATTTGCGTAAGGCAATCAAGCAATGTTCAAGTCCTTTACTTTCTGGAACTCAATTGACTTCATCTCTGGGTCCAAAACAAAACTTAAGAACAACATATTTACTAATTTTGAATGAGTTTTGGTTTTAATTAATTTTTTAGATTTATTTTCATAAAATTGTTTCTAATATTGCAGGCCCATGTCTTTGTTGGAAATTCATCGAGAGAATGTGCAGCCTTTCTGGTAAATAAGAACAAGCAAGATGCTGAAATTTCCTTCAGAAATTCTTCGTATTTGTTGCCTGCAAAGTCTATTAGCATTTTGCCCGACTGCAAGCACATTGTCTTCAATACAGCAAAGGCAAGACTACTTCGATTTTGCATATACTCAGTTTCTTTACATGTTGGTCTTGTATTCAAATCCCCTCACATAATTGCATGTGTGTTTGTTGCTTACAGGTAAGAGCTCAATACGGTTCAAAATCATACATACTGATCAAGAATTTCAATATATCCGAACAATGGGAAGAATTCAAAGAGACTTCCCAATTTTGAGGACACTTTCTTGAAGTCGGATGCTTTATTAGAACACATAAGTACAACAAAAGATTCATCCGATTACTTACAGGATACATATTTGACTGAATTGTCGTATGAATAGTGACGTGTAACACTGGTCTTTGCCCCAGTTTTCAGCATGAATCCTCTGAAACTCAAGCCCTACTCAACGTGCATTCTCTTGGACATGTTTTGCATGCATTTGTCAACGGGGCACCTGTCGGTAAGTAAACATTATACATTCACAATATCTTTAATTTGCATACAAATAATTTGGTCGTGTAATAGTATTAGATGAGAGGAATATTGCACGAGTATCGGTACATACTTCATCTTCTGTATAATTTTTGTTAACGAGTAACTTCATTTTGTTATATTCATCTTCAGGTTCTGCACATGGAAATCATACGAATGCAAGTTTTACCCTCCAGAGTAACGTGTCTTTAAGCAACGGGATCAACCATGTTTCTTTGCCCAGTGCGATGGTTGGCTTACCGGTACCATTCAATCTCAAGTCTCTCATTATTTATGTGTAGAACGATGGTTTAGAATTAGATGAATTTTGAAAATGAAAGATTACTCCCTACAATGACATTACTCCTACTTTTGGTGTCAAGGATTCAGGTGCTTCTTTAGAGAGCAAGAGATATGGGCCGGTTTCAGTGTCGGTTCACTATGAACAGGGAAGCAAAGACTTCACCAACATCCATAGACGGGGATATCAGATAGGACTGCTGGGAGAGAATTTGCAAATTTAAAACGATGAAGGATCGAAGAAAATTCAGTGGAGCAGTCTTTCAAATCCTGTATTTCGTCCGGATGAAACGGGTCCACCGCTTGGTTCAAGGTAAAAAAAATTATACATACATATATATATATATATAATGGCACAAATACAGTTTTTTGGGGGGTGACCCATGTCCAAGCAACCAGAAATCTTTGGTTGTTGAAGCATATTGTGGGCCTAATTCTACAATGGAGTGAAGTAAATGTTAGTGGAGTAAACTCAGAGAGGAAACCAATCTTCTTTTCTGAGAAATAATTAATCCATTGTCAAATTACAAACTAAGATCATCCTGTTCTTTATAATTTGTTTTGTAGCATTGTTGATGAACTCTCTTGTCCCAATTCACCATTGTTATTCAAAGCGCGAGTAGTGGTTAAATGGGGGGCATATTTTGATTAAGATATGAAACCACCCCTATTGGTTTCCTTCACAGCTCAGTTTTTGGCACATTCGATATGTCTCCTTCAGTCAAATTTATTTTAACCATTTACTGAATTCTTCAATCAAAACCTACCTTTACAAATATTTTAGGAATGATATCTAACAGGCATTAATTACGTTAACACATATCATAAATTAAAGAGGATATCCATTAAAAAAAATTAAAATTAAAATATTACTAAAAGAGAGAAATGTAGTTTTCAATCTTTAAGATACGTCTCCTTCATCGCGAAAAAGACTTGATCCCACTACCACCCAATTAAAAAATAAAAAATAATAATGAAAGAAACGTGTCAGTGTAACCAACCAATGTCTGGTGTGTATATATGTATCATTGTTCTTCTAGTTATATCTCCAGCTGTGTGTGTGTGTGTATGTGGGGGCAAGTTAACAAAAAGAAAATGCTGTTTGGCAGCCAGCATTTACTTGAAACTTTCCACTTGGCTGGCTTCAAAGCAAAATACTGCTTCCAGTTACCCAAGAAATTGCAATTCTTTTTCTTGCATTCGTGTGGTCTTAATTTTTTTTAATCTCCTCCGCACACCTAGCATTTATTCTCTTAACTGTTTATGCTTTGTTTGCACATTTCTAAAGAGAATCACGTTTCTTTCTTTTTTTCAAATATCTACACGAGAAAAAAGATAAAAAAAAGAATTATATACACGCTTAAGCATACGTGTGTGCAAAATAATTTTTTTTAATGAATCGTTATAGTATTTTATAATATTTTTTTAATTCTTAATTATAAAAAAAATAATAAAAATAAAATTAAAAAAAGATATGATACGTAATTTATTAATTTTTTATTAAAATTATTGTTTTTATAAAAAGAAAAATTAATACAGTGAAGAAAATAAGATTACAAAGTCCAATTCCCGTTCAAAACAGTAACTTAAAATTCCAATGGCCACAATTGCTACGGAAGCTGCTGCTGCTGTTGCCATCAGATGATTAATAAATCTCTCAATCACATCTAGTAAGATTATTCCATGACCACAACTAAATCAAATAGTGACACGCCCTTAAAACAAAACGAAAGAAAGAAACAAGCACTTCTCTTGATATTTTAAAGCTTTAATCTTTCTGTTTATTGACCAAAAGCACTTATTTTGAAAGTGCTGTAGGGGTTAGAATTTATCAGCTTTCCACTGGTATGTATTGTGTTGTTGTTTTCAATGGCACCACTTTTTGCGCATGCATCAGAATAATATCCCCGTAGCCCCTTATCTAAATTATGCTCCACATAATTCATATTCCTTTACTGCCAGTAGATGTGAAAGCATGCCATAGGTAAGTAAGCTAATAATGGAGGAAGCATGGGTCAGTCAATACACGAACAACTTCTTCTGTCTTCTTCAGTCCAATTTATTTAAACCCATTGACTGAAATGAATTCTTCTGTCAAAACTGGCCTTTTCTCTGTGTTTGTTTGTTATCTTGGCGCCAGATTCTGTAATTGCAAACACGAACACGCTGTAAGAATGAAAGCAACTCATTGATTGATGCCAGGCATATCTGATCTGATCTCTCTCATGGCATCCAAGAGCTGTAAACGATGCCACAGAATGAATAATGCCAATTTCCTAATTGTTAATAATTCTTGCGCCAGGCCATATATATATATATATATATAATTATTCGAATAATTTTTTATATAAAATTTAAATAATTAATATAATAATAAATAAATAAATAAAAATTAAATATATGCTATGTGCGATATTGGTCAAAGTCAGCTTGTGCTCACTTGTGTCAGACCCTCCATTGTCTAGACTTCTTTAATTAAAATAATTCTCTCTTCAGTGTTTGGACGGCAGGATATGGCTCAATGAATTTGTACTCGATTTTTGACCGCACGATGGAAAGTCATTTAGTAAAATATCAAGGTTGACTAACTCAATGGATTGTAACATTGAAGTCCCTAATTTTTTATATTTCTTGAAATACGAACATGATCTATCATATATTGTTACACAAGTCCTTTTGTGGAATGTAAATATCTCTTATGCTTAAAGTTTAATTTTTATATTTCAATATTTTTTATAATTTATTCTCATTAAATATCTCTTTAAATAAGAATACATTATTAAATGTTTTTAATTATAACAAAATAAAGCAAGGAAGTATTTAAGGAAAAAGATAACAAAAGGATATATTATATAATATTAAAATTAGGGACCTAAATGATAAAATCCAGAAATATGACGCTAACCTTTTCCCACCGACGAGAGCAGCAGGAACAATGCATTACAACAATGCCGAAAACAACATGGAGATGGAAGCACTTTTGTCTCCTTGCTTCTGCTTCTAAATCCAACATGCTTTCTTTCTAGGATGATTTCCCTTCAATTCATTTTTCTTCTTCTTTCTCTTCTCTGTCATTTTCTCCGACCGCGTGGCTCAATCTTTGAGTAGCTAAAACTTCAAGTAAATTTAAGTACTTTTCTAGAGAGAAAAAAATTACAACTTTTTGGCTAGTAACTAATCTCGGGAATCTGAGACAAGTTGTTTCTCATATAACACTACAGCATCCACCATCATCCCTCGTTATCAGTGGCTTGAAGCTTCTTTCTCGAGAAAATTCCAGCTTTTTCTCTTGTTCTTGATGTCAGTTATTTTTTTGGAAACAAACAACCATAATTTTTGTTGCGCAACCCACTTAGTTTTTGCAACTCGGTCATCCAAAACGTTCAATTTCGCTACTTGCTGTCACAGAAGACATCAAAACTTCTAGTCGCAGTCAGTCATCTGTCAAAATTTTCACGAGATTTTCATTTCTGGGTATAATTCTGGACTTTCCCTTTTCTCCTTATCTTCATTTTTTTTATCCATAACATTAAAAAAGAAAAAATTGAGAATTTTCTCTGCCTGAAGTCTGTTCGTGTTGATATTTCAGAATTCTCAGAGCAGAAACTTGGAATCCATCAAATTTCACAAACCTCTCAGATTTCAGGTAAATTTATTTATTTATTGATCTGTTTACTCTCTTTCGAATCTTCAATTCACTTTACTTTTCTGTAGGTGATATAATTTGTTTATGGTATCAATATAATTATTCACTATTTTAATAGTAAAAGAAATCTAAAAGTTGGATTTGGTTTTAAATATTGGAGACAGTCTAACCCAAAAAGTTAATATCTTTAGAACAACATGGATTTTCTTCCCATTGGCAACGAAAATCATTCATACTTTCACATAATTCTTCATATTTTTATTCATTGTTTGTTGATTTTTTAAAAAATAATTTTTATTTGCAATAACGAAAATGCAAAGCAATGCAATGGTAACTTCACTTCAAAGTACAGTATACATAATTAATATTCTCTCTCTTGTTTTTTAATAATATTTAATTATATAAGAATCCACAAGGGTCACACCAAAATCCCCAGCTACGTAAAAGAAAATTGACGTTTGAACATCAATTCTCTGTACAGATCAACATTACTTTATATTGTTTGTTGAATGTCTTGAATAATATTCTATAGAAAAAAGTATAAATTTAATCTGAATGGCGGATACATTATGATTATCAGTGAATCTTCTTCTTTTCAGATGTTTCCAGGATGGTCAATGATGGAGTTTATTAATCCAGTTTGTTAAGTGACCACAACTGCCCCTCACTATTTCAACAATGGCGGAAATCCCGTCTCTCTCCCACCATTTCCTGACTCTGTTGTGTTTTTTAACTGTTTTCCCGCCATCTCTGTCCTTGAATGTTGAAATTCAAGCTCTTCTTCAGTTCAAGAGTAAGCTGAAAGATCCACATGGGTTTCTGCATTCCTGGAAAGATACTGCATATTCGCCGTGTGGATTTTCGGGGATTACTTGTGATCAGGGAACCGGGAAAGTCGTGGAAATAAGATTTGATAACAAATCTTTGTTCGGTGAGATTTCAAGGTCAATTTCGGTCCTACAGAGTCTTAACACACTTTGGCTGCCTTCGAATTTTATTTCTGGGAAACTTCCTTCAGAGCTAAACAATTGTAGCAATCTTAAAGTGTTGAATGTTTCAGAAAATGAAATGATTGGACCCATCCCGGATCTTTCCATGTTGAAAAAATTGGAAACTTTAGATCTGTCACTCAATTACTTCACAGGTAAATTTCCTAGTTGGGTGGTTAGTTTGACAGGACTTGTTTCACTTAGTCTAGGGGTAAATGATTATGATGAGGCCGAAATTCCTGTTAGTATTGGGGATTTGAAAAACTTGACTTACCTGTTTCTGGCTGATTGCAATTTAAGGGGAGAAATTCCAGAATCTGTTTTTGAACTGAAGGATTTAGGCACACTGGATATATCTAGGAACAGAATTAGTGGGATTTTTCCGAGATCTATTTCTAGCTTGCAAAATCTTACTAAGATTGAGTTGTATGAAAACATTTTGACGGGGGAAATGCCAGTAGAGCTTGCCAACCTTACTCTTTTGCAGGAATTTGATATCTCCTCGAACCAGATGTATGGGAAATTGCCTGAGGAGATTGGAAATCTGAAGTATTTGAGTGTTTTCCAATGCTATCAGAACAACTTTTCGGGAGAATTCCCTCCTGGGTTTGGGGATATGCATTATCTTATTGCGTTCTCAATTTATGGTAACGCGTTTTCTGGGCTATTCCCGGAGAATTTGGGACGATATTCGCCGCTGGAAAGTGTTGACATATCTGAAAATCAATTTTCGGGTCCTTTTCCCAAGTTCTTGTGTGAAAGAAAAAAATTGTGGGCCTTGCTTGCCCTGAGTAACGATTTTTCAAGGGAGGTGCCAGATTCATATGCAGAGTGTAAAACTCTTGAGAGGTTGAGAATCAGTGACAATCATTTGTCTGGGAAGATTCCAGATGGACTTTGGGCATTGCCGAATGTGGGAATGATGGATTTTGGTGATAATGAATTTACTGGAGGGATTTTGCCGAAAATTGGATTTTCCACCCACTTGAATCAGTTGATTTTGCAAAACAATAGGTTTTCGGGCGACCTTCCAGCAGAACTTGGCAAGTTAACAAACTTGGAGAGGCTTGTCTTGAATAAAAATAACTTTTCTGGCGAAATACCTTTCGAAATTGGTGCTCTGAGGCAGTTATCTTCCTTGCATTTGGAGGAAAATTCATTAACAGGGTCAATACCGGAAGAAATCGGTGTTTGTGCCAGACTGGTGGACCTGAATCTTGCTCGGAATTCTTTGAGTGGTATTATTCCGAATACTCTTTCACTACTGAGCTCTTTGAACTCTCTGAATCTTTCTGGGAATGAACTTACAGGATTGATTCCAGATAACTTGAGGAAATTGAAGCTGAGTTCTATTGATTTGTCTCAAAACCAGTTGTCTGGAAATGTTCCCTCTGATCTTCTAAGGATGGGTGGGGACGGAGCCTTTCTTGGTAATGAAAGACTCTGCCTTGACCAAAATTCTAAAACACTCATGAATTCGAAACTGAATGTTTGCAGTGAAACACAGAATAAGAAATTTGTGTTCAAAGATAAATTGGTTTTGTTCTGTATCATAGCAGCTGCCTTGGTAGTTGTTCTCGCCGGATTACTGCTTGTTAGTTATAAAAACTTCAAGCATTCTGCAGCAGACCCAGAGAATGGTTCAGATGAGGAGAAAGTAGGTGCCAAATGCAAACTTGCCTCTTTCCACCAAGTGGACATTGACGCTGAGGAGATATGTAATTTGGAAGAAGAAAATCTGATTGGAAGTGGAGGTACAGGAAAAGTTTATCGCCTTGATTTGAAGAAAAATGTTGGCACGGTGGCTGTTAAGCAACTATGGAAAGGGGATGGTGTGAAAGTTTTGGCATCAGAAATGGAGATATTGGGGAAAATTAGGCACAGATATATACTGAAGCTCTATGCCTGTTTACTGAAAGGAGAGTCAAGTTTTCTGGTGTTTGAGTACCTGTCTAATGGTAATCTGTTTGAAGCCCTTCACAGACAGGTAAAAGGTGGGCGGCCAGAATTGGATTGGTGTCAAAGGTACAAAATTAGTTTAGGAGCTGCCAAGGGAATTGCATATTTGCACCATGATTGCTCACCTCCTATTATTCACAGGGACATAAAATCCAGCAACATTTTACTTGACGAGGATTATGAACCAAAAATTGCCGACTTTGGGGTTGCAAAGATTGCAGAAAGTTCTGTTAAAGGGTCTGACTTTAGCTGCCTTGCTGGAACTCACGGTTATATTGCCCCCGGTGAGTTTCAAAACTTGTTTATCAAGAAATGTTTCTCCTCATCCTCTGACCCTTGTTTCATTTGCATCTTTCATTTTCTAACCTAGTTTTCATTGCAAATTTGACAAATGTCGAGTAGTTATTAATTTATCTTTGCCCATTATTTCTTGGCAGAGCTTGCATACACATGTAAAGTTTCTGAAAAGAGCGACGTATATAGTTTTGGTGTGGTGCTACTAGAATTAGTAACTGGAAGAAAACCCAACGAAGAGGAGTATGGAGAAGGGAAAGACATTGTTTATTGGGTTTCAACTCATCTCAATAACCGTGAAAATGTGCTCAAGGTTCTCGATAATCAAGTTGCATACGAATCAATTGAAGAGGACATGATCAAGGTTTTGAAGATTGCCGTTCTATGCACTACCAAGCTTCCAACTCTTCGTCCATCCATGAGAGATGTTGTGAAGATGCTTGTTGATGCTGATCCATGCACTTACAAGTCTCCGGACAGCTATTCTGAAAAAACAGAGAAGGTTTACCTGTAGCTATTTTAATACCAGTAGCTTACATTTGAAAGTTTGAATTTTTGTGCAAATACTACTCTCGTCCACATACCCGCAAAAGTTCCATGAATATATCATGATCTTGTATTTAATTTACTGCTGAAGGCTCAATCTATAGATGCACCCATCAGATGAAATAGATTTTTGATTTGTTATATGTAATTCATTATGTTTGCTGTTGTATGAAGCATTTTGTTGTGATCTGATCAGGTTGCTTAGATCATTTTCATGTACTTCTGCTGGTAATTTACGGAGATCAAGGGTGATTTTAGCTTCTGTTTTTGTGGCATCAATAACTTCAAATTGAGTAAATAACTTGCTTCTCTATTTTTCCTTCATGTGCACAAAGCTTTGGCTGGAAATAAATTGCATCCTTGTGGTCACTGAGTTAAAATAATTTTTCATAGTCTGATTATCCATTAGATTACATTATGATCAGAACGTTGGATCACAAGTATATGATGTTTTCACTCAATCCAGGTAGAGAACCATGGCAGATTGACTGAAACAACCCGGTAACCTGCATTCTAGTACAGTTTCCGAGCACCGGAATCATCTTCAGAAGCTCAAAGAGCAAGATACTCAAAACCACAGAAAATGGCTAGCACTTCACCGGCTTTCAGCAATGCAGTAGCTACTTTCTGTCTCCTGTTTATCACAGTTTAAGCCTTTTTGGTCGAATTCCAATGCATCAATTACACAGTACAAGCCTGCCTGGAGATGTTGAAGAACAGCTTCATCTCGTTGTTAATTAACAGTTTTATATTTTTTAAGTCAAAATAACAATACCTAAGATTATGAATAATGTATAGTTTACCTGTTTGGAGGTGAGTTCCTAAGCCTGTAAAGATGCCCAGAAAGCACTTGTGCCTGTATGCATAGACTGAAAAAGCGCTTATGATCATATCGAAAAGCAAGAATCAAAAGCTACAAAACGAACTAAGGAATGAAAAATTGAAAGGAATAAGTAATATAGTAATCGGAATTTATATCTAAATCTGAAAGAATTCAAAGAAGACATCATTGAAGAAAGCAACAGGTATATGAAATGCTTCAGCTTGAATGAAAGCAACTTCTCTCATCTCACCATCCACAGAATCCAACCTCCTTACTTTCCAACCATTACCAAATACTCAAACTGCTTATTTTCCTTTTTCTTTAAAAAGCACTTTCCCATCTGACGAAAAACAGCAGCAATGGACCCCAATAGTACATCATGCTTTCTCAAAAGCACTTTTTCTTCCATAAATTATTTCAAAGTGGCCGGTGGTAGCTGAACGGCATTTGAACATAAACAACATAATATATAATTGGTCAAGAAAATTAACAGAATCAAATCTACCTAAATCAAATAGATGACTTGGTTTAATTTAAAATATAATAATTCAATTTTGTCGAGAATTGTTGGTTTAATTTTTAATTTAAGTTTGATAATGTTAACAAAATTAAGAATTCATTTAGTATGAATAAATAAATTATGTCTCATAAAAAATATAAATAATTAATAATTTAAAGAATAAATTTTCACATTTATTTTTCCAACTTTATTCTTAATTTTCTCCTCAATTACAACTTAAATCGTATGTTTTACAAATTGTTTTACCTTAAGAAATCCAATTAATTAGGACCTTTTTTTTCTTCTACATAAAAGAATATACATACAAAACTTATATTTATTTGAAACATAATTTGATAAATGTTTAATAGATAACAATAATAAAAGGAATTATTATTTAGTGAAATGCTAATAATGCCGATAAGTTTAACCTTTTATTTTAATAAAATTTTTTATCAATAATCATTAACATATATTTTTTTTCTTCCTTGAATCCCTCTTTCATAATCATTACATTACACTGAAATTGTATGTATGTTATTTTGGTTACTTGTATCATGTTATCAAGGATATTATTATAAGTGATTATAGGTAGCAATTAATTAAGAAACAAAAATCATGGAATTGGAAACAAGCTAAATGAAATGAAGGTGACCAAGTCTAATTATCTATGAGAATTGTTTGTTTTCTCATACCAGTGATAATGATGATATTTTCTAGTCAAATTTGCACACTAAAATCTATGTTGACCATTACTTGTATTTTGGGCTAAATGTAAGTGGAAAACTTGTTGATCATGACATTAGAGGAAAGTGTATCTTCAATAATTATTCCTAGACATAACAATAATAATAATTTTATTTAATTATTTATTTTTTTACATTTCAATTTTAATAATATAAAACCGTTTAATTAAAGTTTAAATTATTAATTTTTTTTAAAAAAACGAAAAAATAATAAACGCCCAATAAAAAAAATACAATAATATCATTAATTTTTATTGAATATATATGAAATTATTATACTTTCGTCGTTATGGATGACTTGTTGAAAAAATATAATGAAATAGTGGAAAATTCAAACTTAGTATGTTTTAAAAGTTGGGGTAACTAAAAGTATGGATAATTAGAAGCACTTTTAACACCAATTCAAAAGTGCTTTTAACATAATGGCCAAGTCAACTCAAAATTGTTGTCGAAAGTTCTTCAATCCTATGCGTAAGAGTGACTTCACGGGAAGCACGTTTTATGTCGCGGAAACCGACCCGACCCGAGTTGCAGGGTGACATCGAATGTAGTGTGGTTTGGGGTGCGTACTCCGTAATAGTAGCCGAGTGAGCTTTCCAAACTCTTGACCACGCGCTGCTTCTTTCAAGCTTCTTCTTCTTCTTCCTTGATGACTTAGTCTTTGGTCCTCAATTGACCTCCAAACCGCGTAAACTCTTTCCGTATCATCTCAAAGCTTTCTTTACAAAATCATCTCCACTGCCACGCCCACAACCGCAGCCCTTCTCTTATTCTCTCTACCACGTATTCCATCATGAAATCATGACACATCCAATCAACACTCTTTGTGTTCCATTGCTATGGCTATTTGCTTCACCTTTTTGGTTGAGTATATTGTTCTTTCTCTGTTTAGTTTCATCTAATTCTTCGCTCTCGACCTTCTCTGTCTCTGAAACTTCTAACCAAACTCTCATTTGCGCGTTGATACCTTCTTCTAACGGAGCCAACTTTCTCAACTGTACGAGTCAGTTTATTAGGGTTAATACTAATGCTTCGTTTTCAGGGATGGTTTCCGGAGAGGGATTCTTGTGTACATTGAGGACTTTCTCTGTTTCCTCGTCTTCGGTTATGCATTGCTGGAGATTCTCTGCAAATGGTGGTGCTGTGAATTATAAGAGAATTTATGAAGGCCCGGCTCTGCGGCAACTTTCAGCTGGAAACTCCCACATATGTGGTATTGTTAATGGGACTAATGTCTTTACATGCTGGCAGTGGAAGGAATTCGACTCAACTTCGATCCTGGAAAATTTCTCTAGCATCGCTGTTGGTGAAGATTTTGTTTGTGGGTTATCGTCAACTGGAAAGATTAGTTGTTTTGGGACGGGGAACAATATTTGCAGCATCCTAAATATGGCGAGTGGGAAATACAGCGTGATTGCTGCTGGTTTTCGGCATGTTTGCGCCATCAGTGCTGGCGGAGACTTGGACTGTTGGGGAGATTCGGCGGGTGAAAAGCCGCAAGGTAAGTTTGAAGCTTTGGCCTTGGGAGAAAATCGCAGCTGTGCTCTGACAATCAATGAAACAGTTGTTTGTTGGGGACAGAATGGTTTCTCTTTGCCGACATCTTTGCAGGGAGTTGCCTTCTTATCGATTGAAGCAAAACGTAATGTTTTCTGCGGCGTTTTGAAAAAAAATTTATCACTTTTCTGTTGGGGAGATGAAATTTTTAGCTCTGGTTCAATGGTTTTTGAGAATGTTCTTCCAGGAACATGCACAAACACTTGTCCGTGCAGCAGAATATTGGAGGGTTCTGGCAATCTTTGTCGCCCAGGGAAAAATATCTGCCGGCCTTGTTGGACAGGAACACCGCCAACCCTACCTGAACCTTTGCCTCAGCCACAGCCGCAGCCTCCATGGGAGTCAGGAAGCAACGGTTGGAATGGGAAAATGGTGGCTCTTCTAGTTGTGGGTTGTTTCGGTTCATTGAGTTTTGTGCTTGTATCTGCATTCTTTCTCTACAAGCACTGCTCGTTTAGAGGCTGCCGTGTGCATGATTCTGGACGCCTTGACGAGACAACTGCAAACGGTGAACAAGCACCAAGCCAACGCCAAAATCAGCAGCCGTCACTGCCACTGCCAACTCCAGTTCTGGAGAGAAGGCTTAGCCAGTTGGCTAGCATGGGAAATGCAGGTCATCTAGAGGAGTTTTCTTTACAAATTCTACTTGAAGCCACCAATAATTTCTCCCAAGATTGCAAGATTGGAACAGGAAGTTTTGGATCAGTGTACCGAGCGACGTTGGAAGATGGTCGCCAAGTAGCTGTCAAACGAGCCGAAATATCAAGCACTTCATCTTACGCCATTGGCAAACCCCAAGAAGACAAAGACCATGCATTCATCAATGAGCTTGAATCTTTATCTCGCCTTCATCACAAAAATCTTGTTCGCTTATTAGGATTCTGCGACGATTGCAATGAGCTAGTTTTAGTCTTCGAGTACATGGAAAATGGTACTCTCCACGATCATCTCCACGGGGCACAAACTTCATCACTACTGTCATGGCCTGCTCGGATTAAGGTTGCCTTGGATGCAGCTAGAGGGATTGAGTACTTGCACGAGTACGCGGTACCCTCAATCATACACCGTGACATCAAGTCATCAAACATCCTACTCGATGCCTCGGGAACCGCCAAAGTATCCGATTTCGGACTATCTCTAATGGGTCCCGGTGATAACGAGTCACACCTATCGCTCCGAGCAGCTGGCACAGTTGGATACATGGATCCCCAATACTTCAGACTTCAACAATTAACTGAAAAAAGCGACGTGTATAGTTTTGGAGTATTACTATTAGAAATATTATCAGGGTATCGAGCGATTCATCGGAACGAGAACAACGTGCCGAGAAATGTGGTTGATTTTGTTGTTCCATACATAGCTCAAGATGAGATTCACAGAGTTTTGGATCCAAAATTGCCACCACCAACACCATATGAAATAGAAGCAGTGGCATACGTGGGGTACTTGGCAGCAGATTGTGTTACATTAGAAGGACAAGATAGACCATCAATGACTCAGATTGTAAATAGTTTAGAGAGAGCATTGGCTGCTTGTTTGGTCTCCCCCGCACTCTCTCGATCGACCACTGCCGCCTCCACATAGCCAAATTCATGTACACAAATGAAAATTCCTCCATTTTTGCAGAGCAAACGCAATTCTTTTGTTCATAAATTTGCATCTTTTTTATTATTACTATTATTAAAGGTGCACCCATGTCCATTTGCTAACAATTTTTGGTGAAATTCATATCTGAATTGTATGGTCAAATGGAAGGAAAATTTTGAGAATGAAAAATCAATGAATGCATGGGTGAACCTTCCAACAATCATTAATAATCAAGTGGAACCCTAACTTGCTTTCTTCACCCAATTTTCTTTCATAAAGTAATGTACAAATTATAAATGTCAAACATCAACTTAAAATAACCGTGCCCACCGGCTCAATTTGTTTGAAGAGTAAGGCTCTAGACAAATCTTTTAAAGAAACTTCAATCAATTCAACCACAACAATTTAATAATTCAAAACAATAAGGAAACATTATCATAGCTTTGAACAAGTCTAAGCCTCTTTCTAACCATTCCATATTCAGAACTGTTTGGTCGCAAAGAAAATAGACTTTGGAAAACAACATATTTGGATTTCTAGGGTCAAAGGCTGGGTATGAATTTGATGAAGAATTGGAAAGTGGGAAAGAAATGATTTTTGCCATAAAATATTGAAGAGTCAAAATCATACCTCTAATTACACCTAATATATCTTTATTTGTTGTCGCTACTTTCATATTTTTGTTAGGTGTAAAGATCTTGATTGAATGACATTGATTAATGGAAGACTAATAGGTATAGCTACCCATAAAAAATAGTATGCATGTCCCCATGTATACCTCCTGTGAATAAATTTACTCAATCATGGAATAGAATCACTAGATGATGTATAAATAAATGGGTAGTTGATTGCCAGGTACAAAGTCACAAGCCAAGGGGTACTGAACTTAACATAAAGTTGCAGAAAATCAGAAAACGTAAAAATCAAATTCAAATTGTGCAAGACAGATTCTGTTATGAATTTTGAATAACCCAACTATACACTTCAAAAATTATTTTAAAACCATCATTTGACAAGATTTAAATTGGTATGTAATAATGATTTAATTGCACTTACCACTGAATCGCTTATTGCACGTCCATGACTAAACCTTAGTATAAGGACTGTATGATGATTATGAAGAGTTGGGAGAGATTGCCAAGCAACCTTCTTTTTTACCTATTCACTTTGTAGTTTATGCAGCCAAAGATCCCAATGCAGTCTTCCTTTCCTCGAGTAGATTTGTCAGAGCACTGTCAACTTGAGTGAAAACATCCTCCTTGTGAACACTTCCATTAATCTGAAAGGAATAACACCAATTGTCCAAGTTAGATATCTTCATGAAAGAACTACAAAAACCACAGAACTGGCCTAATCATGTGCCTGAATTTTCTTTTTCTTTTTCTTTTTTTTTCCCCCTTTTCTAGATTATTCAGAAAAAAAAAGCTTGTCATGGTAATAAACAAATAGCAACTAACACTAAATCATAGAAACAGAATACAACAATCATGAGATAAAATTACAAGATAACTATGACTAAATCACAAGATAACATTTATACAAGTATGCAAAGATATTTAAATAAATAAATGGAGACAAAAAAGAGGAAGATGTCATGTCACATGCCTTGATCATAACTTCTTCGTACATTGAAAGTACTGCCTTCATGTTCTGATGATGAGTCTGCATTCGCAACTTCACCTATGGGGAGCCAAATGGGAAAACTATTAAAGCTTTCTTTTGAATTACCTTGATTAATAGCCAGGACATGTTCATAAAGGTGGAACACCGCGATTTAAGAAGCAAAGAGACCAAAGAATACACAGGAATTTTTTTAGTCAAAAGTTTTCAAACTAGAAGGAAGAGTCTGGGTCATGCCTTCTCTTCGGTATCATCGAAGCGTTGGGTTAGCCTTGCGGCAATTTCTTCAGTTTCTGGTGGAGAGTACTTCAAGTGATATATCTTCCCAGTTATGGGATCTAACCTACGACCCACGACTCTCTCCACAAGAGTATCTCCTGGGACCTGCAAACATAGTTGGACAAAGCTTAATTAGAGATCTGGACAGCTTACCCGAAGCATCACGTACACTATCTATTACTCAAGTGAGTACTAATAAAGAAAACATGACATTCAAAGATGACAGAGAAACAAGAAAGAATTCTCACTTCTAACAGAATGAAAAGATCAGGCTCAAAGCCAAATTTTTTGAGAGCAGTTGCTTGCGATGAGCTCCTAGGGTATCCATCCAAAAGCCAGCCATGTTCTTGAGAATCCGGCTGTGACAGACGATTCTTCACCATCTATAGAAACAAAATCAAGGAATCAGCAGAAAGAATGATTTTTATAGAAAACTTAAATAAGCCAACCCTACCATGACAACAATTTCGTCTGGTACCAATTGTCCTTTCTCCATGTATTCTCTTGCAAGCTTTCCATTTTCACTTCCTGCAGCAACTTCGGCCCTCAGTAAATCCCCAGCAGCAACATGCACCAAGCCATACTGCATATATGAGGATGACTTCATTCAATCTGCTTTTCTTCAAGAGCAGTAAGAATATAAGAAAAAAATGCATCAAGACTGCACAAACAATGACCTGTGAAAATTTGGGCAAGGAAATAAATAACCTAAAAATCCAAGCAAATGTCTAATGGGAGCTGTATTAAGGCAATCGTGTCATAATTTCTTTCTTCATGAACCATTAACTCTGTGTGCATTTCTTCAGGTGAGAAGATATAGAAAAAGGTTTTAACAATTTAACCTAGAAAGCCATTTTAAAGAAAAACTCCTCTATAGAGCCAACAGCAGACCTCAGGATAAACTAGTAAATCATTGGATGTCACTAAATTTTGACCAATCTTTTAATCCATTCACAACCCACCTTTCCCATCAAATAATTATGTTCTCAGTGTTAATCTGAAAACTGACGTCTTCTTTGATCCATCATTATGCTATTTGTTATGTGGATGCATTGAAGGTAACTGCAGATACATGTGGAATAACCACGACCTGACAAAAGAATGAAGAGTATGCATACTCAAAACACCAATGTCCAAAGACATGCTTTCTCGTTGGCTCCACATTCTCTAAAACTGCTAAAATTTCGCTCTGTCATGTTAAAATGCTAAGTTTACCTTTCCATGGTTACAACACTGCCAGTAACAGCCTAAACCTCTCAAAGCAAATGGTTTCAACCAAAAAACAGTTGTAATTTTCCTCTTAAGTCTCTTAAAACCCTGGGCCCAATAATTTGAGCATGTAACTAAGAATGACACCTGTTGAATATGTTCAGGATATAATAAATAATTTCAGCTATACAGTATGCAGTTGTGCCATAAACTAAGAGGAAAGAAACATAGTCCTAAATGGGAAAATTCCAAAAAGGTGAGGTGGTAAATGGAAACCATCTTCAGATAGTCTTCTTTTTTATTCTAAGGTGACTTAATACATGTAAGTTCACCTAAATAGGGCAATATATCATCTCCACACAGCAGGCAAAATGAACATAAACAGAGGGCTATAATATGTTTTAGGGTGAAATGTGACTCCTTGATCATGCACTTTGCATGTGTTGCAGCAAGTATATTTTTCTATCTCGTTGTATGATCAGATTGAACTTTTGATCAACAATGATTGAATTGTAAGAGTGTCCAACTGAGTAAAAGTAAAAACACTTGTTTAGATGACAATGAGAACATTTATAAATAAGCAGTTTGTGAAAATTTCATTTAACAACAAAAAGATATTCGAAAAGCAGAAGATAGCTTAATATAACAGTCAATTACCGTAAATAACCAACAACTGGCAAAAAACTGGCTAACAATGGATCTTAACTATTGAATCCCATCTATCTAGTGGTTGCAGAAAGGTGTAATCAATAGTTTTGTCTATTAAATATATAAATATCTAACTTAAGGCCTCTACCTACAGAAAACAGAGTAAACAAGCTCTGGACACCATGCTACTATTCCTTTCTGCATATCACCTGAGTAAGGTTTCAGAGCAGGAAGCTGCATACACTATCTAATAATCATGCAATCACCAACGACTGCTCTATAGTCTATTTGGTAAGTTGAAAGCACAATTAGACACCTGACTTCACTGCATGATTGAAACCTAGCACAGAATTCACCAGATCAAAAAGATGCCACCTTTTCAAACAAATAGAAACAACAAGAACACAGGAGGAAATTCAAACAGTAAAATAGAAAAGCATAGCAAAAATAGGGCAAGGTTGATGTGTTATTCTTGAGGCCTAATGCTCGGAGCCCTTTTGTCACATTGCACAATAATTGATCCAAGCAAATAAAAATCAAAAGAAAGTAGCAGTGATACAAGTCATGAAACCTTTCTTCAAAAGTCAAAAATCACTCTTTACACACATTTTCTAATATCAACAAGATAGTATGATCTTGCAGATTGTTTAAAATGGGATTAACTCTGATTTCCCAAAATTTTATTCATGTTTAGTTTAGGAACTATACAACCACAAACCACTGCTCATTGAATGCCTAATAGAAGGATAAACACCGCAAGATCTTCCATATGCAACCGATACCGAGCCTTATAAGTTTATCTATCTTATAAAATTAAATTCAACACATTGAATGGAGGAAAATTAGTGTCAAAATTTTAATTTAAAACCCTAACCTTCTAAATATAGCATAAAATCACTAAATTATAAAAATATCTAACAAAATTTCTCAATTCAATCAATTAACGTCAAAGTTGAGGAACTGCAATACTCATAGAGTGAAGAATTATATAACGGAAAGTGAGATAACAAAAACCAAATTAAGGGGGAAAAAAAGCTTACTTTCTTGGTGATGAGCTCACATTGAGTACCTTTACCAGAAGCAGGAGCTCCCGATATCATAATCTTCAAAGGTTCCAACTTTGCTGACGCCACCACCTATTCATTCCACATGAAAACAACAATTACCAAATTCTCGATTAAATCAAAAATTTCATTAAATAAAAAATCAGCAATCCAAACTCTCACGACGAAATTGGCAGCATCTGATGGCCGTGACGATGACTTCCGGCGGCGGAAAGTGTTTACATTCAAACGGAGAGAGAAACCGCGGTTGTTCGAAGAAATAGACAACTGCGAAGAGAGAACGTGTTTATGGTTAACCGAAGAGGAGGGAGAGAGGGAGTTGGTTAACATGTTCGTTGGCAAATTAACGGTGGCGACGGTCGCCATTTTCGTCTCTTTGAAATCTCTCCCAGATTTTCTGGCCGACGGAGTTTGTTGTTTAGTCCCGACAGGGGTCGGACCATTTTGTCCAAGGAATCAATACCATTAATAAGCCGAATAACATAAAAGTCCCTAAATTATTAAATATTTACATATAAATACATAGTTTTTCTATTTATGACAAATAAGTATTAATGAACACGGAAGAGAGTATCGGCTATAATCTTTCAGCACCTGGCTTTCATTGTCAAACTCAGGGCGGTCTATGGAAATTTGTTATTTTCCCTGACAGGATTTTCTCCTGAAGCTGCATGAAAGAGGCAGTATGGATAACCATTGTGGTTAAGCAGAATGAAAACACATGCATGGCAAGCAGCCAACCTGGAAAAATCTCCTTCCTCAAAAGCTACAGCTTCTACATTCATGCATACTTGATTTCTGTCTTCTTTTGTTACTCACTCCTTTGGAAAGTGCTTTTAGCTTTCTCATTTTCTATCTTTATTACCCTAAAAGCTAGCAGCTTTTGCTTCTTAAAATCCCTTGTTCTTCTCTCTCTTCTTCAAAGTTTGTGAAATGGATGCATTAGAACAGGAAACGAGCTTAAATTCATTTCAACATTGTTGTTTCCATTGCTTCCATTGTATTCATCTAGAAAATCGAAGGAGCTTTGAACTTGCTTAGCATGTCTACAAATCTTCATTCCTTTCTCGTTTTCTCCACAGGAATGTTTGAAAATTGAATACAGACTGACAAATGATAGTACAATTTGCAATAATATTACTTAGATTTACAGTATTTTACAGACGGGAAGTTATTTAATTTTGATTGCAGGAACCCTGTGGTCAGGAACAGCCCATACATTTACTGCAATTGTTGGTTCTGGAATTTTGGCATTGCCCTGTAGCGTAGCTCAACTGGGTTGGATTCTTGGCCCCCTCGTTCTTGTTTCATTTGCAGTAATTACTTATTACACAGCCACCCTTCTCTGTGATTGCCACAGATCTCCTGACCCAGTTATTGGAAGCAGAAACTACAGTTACACGGTGCTATGAAAGCAATTTTAGGTAGTTTATTTTCCGGATGCATGGTGAAAGCCGCTTCTCAGGAACTTAAAAATTTAATCTATCAAGATTGAAATAAATCACCGTAGTGATCTAGACTGTTTTTCACCTCTAAAAGAAAAGAAAATAAAAATTAAGATAATTAATTAAGTACTTAATTAAGGAATTGCGTGCCCGATGAATTCAATAATTAAGAGCAAAATCATCAATGTTATGTCACGGTTATTATTAATTAATAGTAGAGAGAGACAAAATTTATCAATTTTTTATGCAAGCAAGTCCAAGAAAAGTGGTGCTTTGTGGCAAAATGCAATACTCAATACTATGGGGTACAATGATTGTCTACGCAATTAACACTGCCACGAGTGTAGAGTAAGTAATTTTATCTATCTGTTATAAAATAAAATTCTTTTCGTAAATACTGTTATAATTTTATTTTAAAATTTTATATTTTGTGTTAAAAAATGTTTAGGAAGTATATTAGCAATTTCCTAAACCACAATGCTTCATGTTTCCTATTGTCATACAATAAATTCTGACTTTGTTATTCTCCTTTAATAATTCAATAGGACTTTGAAGAGATCAACATGTTACCATGTGAAGGGAGAAAATGCAGAATGAAAAGTATCAGGAAATTCATATATGCTTATATACGGAGCATTTGAATCATTCTATCTCAATGTCAAAACTTAAGAGAAAATAACATTCATTTCAGTTGTTGCAGCAGTCATATCACTTGTATAATTCACTTAAAGCTCTTGCTTTATCACTTGCAAAATTTTCTTCGCATCTTGAGTTCAAAGCAACCAAGACGGGCACCGGTGTATCTCGGAAACCTTGGTTTGGCCTGCTCTTACACACTGCGATATTACTCGAAGTTCAGGTTTTCGACCTATCCAGAAATTAATTAATTAATTTTTAGGAAATGACTCTGGCTAGTCTTAACAAGAATTATTCGTAGATTGATCGATTAGGTTTGATTTGGTTTACAAGAATGCATTGAACTCACCTCCTCCTGAGAATAAAGTGATGAAGAAAGTGAGCTTATATTCAATTGGGGTGACAGCACTGTTTTATATTTCCCTGGGGTGAATGGGTTATGCTGTTTATGGAAATGACGTTCCCGGATATATTCTCACTGGATTTTACAATCCGTTTTTGGCATTGCCAACCTTGCTGTCATTGTACATTTAATTGGACCTTATCAGATAACTAATACCTATGCACCCGAGTACGCATAAAATCATGCACATGCACCCGAGGACACACATACGGAATTGAACAAGTATAGTCATATGTTTTTTTTTATAAGATTTTGATTAATAAATATTTAAATTTAACACAAGCATGAACAGTTATTTCAAAAGAAATTATTTAACATTATGTTGTTTTTGGGTAATTCAATTTCTGTCTAATTCAGTATACTTATATTTTCCCCATGCATTAAAAATGGCTTGGATCAAAATGGCTAGCATCACTTTGAACACTGTTCACACCATCAAATTCCCATGCACAAATCCTAATTACACAATTCACTTCACAATAAGCAGGCTTCTGCTTCGCACAATCTTTGTTACTTTCACAACAATTGTTGCCATGATGTTCCGAATCTCATGCCTTCAGTTTCAATGTTGGTTTTAATTACAATTGTAAATGAAGGTTTCAAAGGTGCTGCCCTCTGCCATCCAATTAAATGCACCAATCTCCACTCGGCCACATGCAACAATTTCAACTGTGGTACAAACATAACAAGGGATAGAAAATATCTTCTATATGAAACCTATTGTCCACAGCTTTATGCAAGAATCTGATTATGTACAAAATTGGTCACATGACCGAAAATATTGTCGGCTGGATGCATAGACACCATTCATTTTTCACAATCCGGTCTATACTTCTTTCCTACTGGCTAGCTAGCATATATCGAAATTAAGGGAGAGGAGAATCTAAATTAAGTGAAAGGAAGAAATGAGTGACGAGAGCACAAGCACAAAAATTCTTATATTTGGGGGAACTGGATATATTGGCAAATATATGGTGAGAGCAAGTGTTTTCTTTGGCCTTAAAACTTTTGCTTATGCTCGTCCTATTACACAAAAATCCAATCGCTCCAAGCTTGAACTCCACAAAGAGTTTCAGGCCATGGATGTCACCATTGTCGAGGTACTCGATCTCTGTCTCCTACTCTTTTTTAAATGAATTTCCAAAGAATGAAGAATATCTTATCTTACAGACCTTCAAAGAATTTTATTAATAATTTATCTATTTTTTAGCGAACTAGAAGTTTTGATTCCAATTTATGACGAAATGAAACAGGGAGAATTGGACGAGCATGAGAAAATTGTATCTGCAATTCGGGAAGTAGATGTGGTGATATCTGCACTACCTCACCCTCAGGTTCTTGATCAACTCAAAATTATTAAAGCCATCAAAGTTGCTGGCAACATTAAGGTCTTTGTTTCATAATCTCTTAAGCGTTCATGAGAATGAGCATTTCACTTGCAACAACAAGAAAATTCGGAACCGCAATTAACGTAGGTTACCATAATTATTGCATTTATTCATATATTGTATATTTTCTTGGTAGAGATTTCTTCCGTCAGATTTTGGATGTGAGGAAGACAGGGTAAGCCCTCTTCCTCCATTTGAAGCTTTCCTGGAAAAAAAACGAAGAGTAAGAAGGGAGATTGAAGCAGCTGAAATTCCCTACACCTTTGTCTCAGCTAACTGCTTTGGTGCTTACTTCGTCAATTACTTGCTTCGTCCCCACGAACAAGGAGACCATATACATATCTACGGAAGCGGCGAAGCAAAAGGTGTGCAAGCAAATAATTATACAGTTGTCTCCTATGCCAACCTTCATATTTTATAAAATATTACGACGGTTCTGACGTTGTATACGTTCAGCTGTGTTAAATTATGAAGAGGATATAGCAAAATGGACTATTGAAGTAGCAAATGACCCAAGAACATGCAATCGAGTTGTCATTTATCGGCCAGAAAATAATATCATATCACAGCTTGAGTTAATCTCCCTTTGGGAGCGCAAGACTGGAAGGAGTTTCAAGAGGGTTCACATTCCAGAGGAAGAACTCGTGAAGCTCTCAGAGAGTAAGATTTTTTATTTTATTTTATTTTTCTTGCAACTTTATTTATGCTAAGAAATTTTTAAGCGGCTTGTCTGCATTTGATTGTAATTTTGATGCAAGGTTGGAATTAGGGTTGAGAATCTGTAAGGGCTAAAATGTAAGAAATTAAAGGGGTTAAAGTCAATTTAACATAATATTATTCATGGATTATATGTAGCTTATTTATTCATCAAATTTGGTAAAACTGCTGTTGCAGCCCTGCCCCATCCAGAAAATATACCGGTAGCAATTCTTCACTGCTTATTTGTGAAGGGTGAGTTGATGCATTTTGAACTTGGAGAGGACGACATCGAAGCTTCCAAGCTGTACGCAGATGTTCCATTTACCACAATTAATCAACTGCTTGACATTTTTCTTGTAAACCCCCCAAAGCCTGCAAATGCTGCTTTCGCATAACCTTTAAAATGCTTTTACTTTTGCCAATAATATCAGGAGATGCACGGAGTTCCATGCACATCTCCATGCTTTTATATATTCTCATGCGAATTTTTTTCTTTTTCATATTAATACATGGTGTGGTAACCAAAAGAACAAGCTTAGTCAATGCTACATATAATTGTCAATGCAGGAAATGATGCATTATCTCACAAAAACAGAAACCTAATATGCTTCGTTTATCAAAAAAATTTATTCACAGGCCCACGATACAACAAGTATTGTCATCCGATATTTAATCGATACAAGAACACTCGCAAAACAGAGAACAATATAGAGTAATATGGCATATTAGATTAGAAAGAAATGCTAATATACACAGTATGTTTCATCTTTTGATGCAAAATTTAAGACAAGCAATCAACATCTTAAAACTAATAAGATTTCTTCATTTTCTATATACACTACAAAATACAAAACATGAAGAGATTTGGTGCAATTTAATTTATATTGAAAAAATTAACTTTTTTTTAAAGATAAAATTATTGATACAAGGTAAATTAAGAATTAGAAAATGATAAAAATTATTTTTTTTTATATTATTTTTTGTTATCACTTGGCTACAAAATCATAAGTGTAAAATGGGCCATTTTCGATCTGGAGAAATTAATATAAAATATGTTATTACTTAATAAAGAAAATTTTGAAGATCAAATTAATGGAGTCCTTATTTGTGAAAATTTGAAAATATCGACATATCACTGTAAATATTCATTTTTTTGTGGCTACTGAAGAGAAATGTCAAAAGGTCGGGGACTTGGGTAAGTTTTGTAAAGCATCCTTCAATCATTGAGTCCGACATCACAGTAGCCTTAAGAGCAGTAGGTGGAGAAAGAACTTCTGGATGAACTATTAAGCATCCACAGTCTCTTCAGTTCACAAGCAGCAGAAGAAACTTGGTGAGACTAAAATTTTAATGTCTGTAAACTTTTTTATTTCTTATCTTTATTTGGTCATATCACCGTTAGCAGTATTTCGCTGTTTCAATTCTCGGGCAGTTTGTCGTTTGTTTGTCTTATTAACTTAGATCAATTTTGATTTCTTACGCTAGAATTTCGACTATCCAGTGTGTGTTCTGTTTTTTGAATGGTAGAGAAGTGTTGAAATATGAATGAAGTAAAAAAAAGAAATTGTCATTTTTCTAATTTTAGATCGAATTATGCTCAATGTATTCTCGTTTCTCTGAAAGATAGTGAATACATGGTTCATTGATTACTAATGGTGTAGATCATACCATTTTGTATGATTTTTATCTTTCATTCAAGCATTTCATGGGGCATGCATGAAAGGGGAGTGTAAAAGAAATTGTCAATAGTCTTTTCATGAGATCAGATTAAAATGAAAAATTGGACTGTACATTTAGGGAGGATGGCAAATTTTACCAGAAGTTCACAGGCCACAAGAAAAATGTGATAGTGTTTAGAATTTAGTTTCATTAAAGAGGTGGGAATTGAGCTATTTATGGGAAATCAATGGATTGTGTCAGATTTTCTCGAGTGTCCTGGAATTTTGAAATCGTTATAGTCTTCAATGACTTTTGCTTTATCAGTTGCTCTGGTTGAGTCTAAATCCTTAGCTAGTTTGCAGCTATTGTAATACAAACATATGTGGAGGCACACCAACAGGTCCTAGATAGACATGTTTAATGATACACTCTTCTTTTGGTTTGGCATTTTATTCCTAGTTCACCCTTCTCTGCTCTGTTAAAATAAAATAAAATAACCTTCTTTTAATTATGAGGTCATTTATTGCAGATACATCTTGCAAAATGGAGGGATTAGCCAGGAATATTGATACCAACATCACTCGTGTTCTCTTTTGTGGCCCAGATTTCCCCTGTTCTCATGATTATACTAAAGAATACTTGCAAGATTATCCTTTCATACAGGTATTTTTACTCTTTTCTTTAAGGATTCACTTCCTTCAGTAATTTGTTTATAGAAAGTATGTCAAAAGTACTTTGATGACTTCTGTCTTGGTAAAGAAAAGGTTGCTTGTGGAGCTATAATTACATGTCCTGTGGTTATAATTGTCATTACTTTGGAACATTTAGTGTGTTTCTATATGGGCTATATCTTTGAAAATCCATCTGTGTGTTAGGTTACCTTTGGCCAAAAAACTTAAGCTTATATGTAGGCCAACAGCAGTATTTATAGTCTTTTATAGTTAATATATGTGGATTCAATTGGATTTCATTTCTGAAGTGTAATTTTAAAGCAACAGAAATTGAGGTCATGTTCTATGTCAATTTAAGCACACATGGCCAAAATATTTTGGAAAAAAATTAGGTTTAAAGGTGTGGTCTATGCTTTATCTTAGCATGTCATAAACAGTAAATAGATTGGGGTGCCAGTGCTGCTAATTAATTCAATGTTGAGATAAGATTCTTTGGTTATGCTTTTACTTCAGATTGAACCTTGGTTCAATTACTGTAAACTTTTTTACATAAAATTTGAGGTTTAAAGAAGAGTTGGGAGTAGAGTTTTTCTTTGTGCAGATGTGGGGATAAGGAATGGTTGGAGAGACTTCTGAAGAGAGTGAGGTGGGGCTTTTAGATAGAGAATTGAAGATGAAAATCAGGGAATACAAATTTTGAATGGGCCAACACTAGTCACTGTAACACAGTTCTCAATAGTTAACCTTTGGTATTTTCTCAAAACTGAGTATTATCCGCATCGAGACTTTTCCCAACTTCTTCCTCAAGAAATCTCTCTTCAACGATGTTTACATAATTAACAGCTTCAATAGCTTGGCTGATAAGTTCCATCAGCAAGTTACCTCACATTATCTAAACTTTGAGTAGATTTTGTGAGTCTTGGTGATTTGTGTGCTGTTGAGATGCCATGAGAATTAGATGTTTGATGTATCCAACTATTATTTGCAGTTCCTTAGATGTAGCACTAATTCTGAGGAACTGTACTGCTAGGTTTGACTTACATTTTACCTAACTCTTTAATAGATGCTCTGCTCGGCCCTTCTTTGTTTATAAGACAATGCGAGACCTTGCCCTCGCTTCAAGTTAGTTGGCAAATTTATTACAAATGATCTTATTTCATATTTTGCATCATATCTTGGATGCATTTTAAAGGTATATTTTTCATGCAGTCCTGCTAAACATATTAAGAATTTGGTATGTTATACACCTCTTACTGAACTTCTGAGCCAATAATTTGCTCAGGTTATAGCTTAAAGATGGACCCATTAATTTAAAATATTGTTGAGTAAAAAGTTTCAATTGCTATTAATGTATTGAGTTCACTGTTTTCAAGTCTGTAGGTTGATGTTGTCCCCCTCAGTGATGTACCTGAAGTCATAGGAAACTACCATCTTTGTATAGTAAAAAATATGCGGCTAGATTCGAATGTTATATCTCGTGCCAATCAGATGAAGCTGATAATGCAGTATGGTGTTGGCCTGGAAGGTCAATTCTCATTTTTATGTTCATTTTGCTGTAAAGTTGGAGCCTTTGGGATATGATATGTTCTTTTGGATGTATTTCCCATTTCTTTTTCATAATATCTACTATTGAAATGGATCACTTCTGCATATGTACGTTTGTGTGAAGGTGTTGATATTAACGCTGCTACGAACTGTGGAATCAAAGTCGCTAGAATCCCAGGTGACATGACTGGAAATGCAGTATCATGTGCTGAAATGGCTATTTATCTAACGTTGGGCCTTCTTCGGAAGCAGGTTGGCTAATCTGATGTAACAGCTGATAATTACTTCACCATTCTTGTAATCAATTCCAGCTGACTGACTGGAATTGCAGCATTGTGTGCTGCACATTATTTTCTGCATAAAGCCCCCATCATCATGGTTTCCTGACCATCTGAGTAACTTTTCTTATTGTTGTAGAATGAAATGGGAATTGCCATAAGGCAGAAAAAGCTTGGTGTGCCAATTGGTGAAACACTACTTGGGAAAACTGTGAGTGTGATTTTCCTGGTTTCTTTTTCCAATATGATATTTCAGTGCTTAGCAGCTTCTATACAAAAATTTTTTGAATTTGCATTATTGCCTAATTTCATTTTTGTTTTACCTTGTCTTTTTGTTATTCATGTTCTCTAATGTTTGGAAACGTGAATGATGCTTAGTATCATAAAAAACATTTATGTACTGTGTAATTTGAATTGCAAATGAAGCTTTATTTGGAGACTATGACAAATAATATGGACTAGTTCTCTTCTTTTTATAGGGTGAATTAAAATCCAAGAAATCAATTTTTTGATGAAAAAATTGGTTCTAGATCGTACAAAATTAGGCTTACACCTGCCCCTAACATTTAAGTTGGTTATTTTATTTAATTTGAAAATACTTAAGAAGTTATCCAACATATGGTACTGCTGAAAACACTAGGAGTTGGAGGCAAAAGGTAGGTTTGTAATCAAGAAAGAACACTCTTTCCCCTAGCAACTGAAAGTTGTTTTTTTAAAAAAAATAAAATTGGGCAAACCAGAATAATGTGTTTTCTGAATACTTACATCTCTTTTGAAAACAACCTTCTCCAGTTTAATTCTAAAAACTACAATTCTTAATGTTGAGGTATTCTCTCTTTAACTGCCCTATTTGATTATTACATATTAGATTTCCCTTGTCCTTGCAGATATTTATTATGGGCTTTGGGAATATTGGAATTGAATTGGCAAAGCGCTTGCAACCATTTGGTGTGAAAATTATTGCCACGAAAAGGAGTTGGGATTCACATTCTCAAGTTTCATCCCAATCCAGTGGTATGTAAGGACACATTGTACAACTATGAAACCAATTGGCAAAGTCCTTTTCATTTTCTTGTTTGTATTTTCAGACCTCCCTGTCAAAAATGGAGTCACCGACAATTTGGTTGATGAGAAGGGAAGTCATGAAGATATTTTTGAGTTTGCTAGTAATGCTGATATAGTTGTCTGTTGCATGAGTTTGAACAAGGAGACAGTAAGACTCTGCTCATTCTCATTATTTCAAAATTTATGTGCTTTTGCAATGCATTTTATTTTCATGTTTCATGGACATGAATTTGATTCTATCTACATGCATTCGATATTTATCTCAGGTCATTTCATGAAGAAAAGTTTTTATTTCACTTATTTTCATCTCATCTGAATCTTATGTTCTGTTCATACAGCTGCAGCCCAAAATTTTCTTTGATTACCTGAAAACTCTTGCAATAGTTATCTATCTACTTCATTGATTCTTTGCAACTATTTTATAGTTCCATGTACAGAAGAGAAGTATTTGTTTCTATCATATGCTGTATTTATGCTTCTTTGTAGAAGTGTTGTTTTACATTCTACATTGCCTGACCCATTTACAATTTGGATATATTGACCATGTACAGTAGTCATTGTCTGACCTATTGACCACTTGTATATTTTGACTTTCAGGCTGGCATTGTAAACAAATCATTCCTATCTTCAATGAGAAAGGTTTGTTTAACAGGAACTGTCCAATTAGCTCAATTCATTTCTCTTTTCCAATCTTCAGGCATTTTAAGGAAGTATAACATATGTAATTATAGCATGGGGGATTAATAGAATTTAGTAGGAGAGTTAGGAGAGAGAATCATACAAATAGAGTTCCGTAATCACACTGTACTCTCCAAAGATAACATTTAAGACCTATAATAGAGACCATGTCATAAATAGACAAGAATTCAAAATTTACACCTATTAAGTAAAAATAATCAAATGGAAGATGCCAAGTGAGAGTGCATTAATAAGATGTTACTTTTATTAGATCTAGATATGAATGCAATGAAAGTGTAGAATGTAGGAAAACTCCAAATTCATAGTTTGAAAAAGTCATTTTTTCTCTCTTAAAAAAGGCATATTATGGGAGTTCATGCATATTTTCAGGGTTCTCTTCTGGTGAATATTGCTCGAGGAGGTCTTTTAGACTATGAGGCCGTTGCTCATTGCCTTGAGTCCGGCCATTTGGGAGGATTAGGCATTGATGTTGCTTGGAGTGAGCCATTTAATCCTGATGACCAGATTCTGAAGTTCAAGAATGTTCTAATCACACCCCATGTTGCAGGCGTTACAGAACATTCTTACAGATCTATGGCTAAGGTATGAATTCAAGTAATTATTAATAGAATTGCACTTGTATTGCTTCTTTTAAGCCACATACTGTTTACCGGCTTCCCAGTAAAATTAAACTGCACATAATAACTGTGCAAGAAAACAGGAAGCCTCAGGAGTTTCATACTCATGCAGTACGAATTCTCATTTCATCTGAAACCACGGTGACTGTTTTTGCTATTGAGACCGTAAATTTAAACCCAAACGAAGGTCATAAAAGTTGAAGAAGAAGATATGAAACTGTCAATTAGGGTGTTTGGAAATTATACGTATGAAGGGTTTGAAGTTCAAAGGTATCTATTATTCTGCTTTTGTCATTTACTTTCAAAATGAGTTCCAACTTCCCCCAAGTATAAGTTGTTGGATAAGCATTCTGAAGGTCATTCACAGTGATTCACCAATACGAGAGCTTTTTTCGGTATCTCTTTGGAACCCTTGCTTTTAACCTTCACCTTTGCTTGCGGCCAGTCCTACTTGCCAGGAGGAGAATTTGGATCCGTTGACTTTTGCTCTTCTGCTACTTTTATATGCCACAACAGTTTGAACATCTGAATTTGCATTTATAGTATTATTATTTAACAAACAACATTTCATCTGGATTATTTCAATTGAATGTGTTCAATTTCCTTCTCTGTTGACTGCACAATCACAGGTTGTTGGTGACGTTGCTCTTCAACTTCATTCAGGGACTCCTGTGACAGGGATAGAGTTTGTTAACTGATTCAATTCAGAATTCATTCATCAGCCATCAGCCTAAAAGATTTGCATTTCTTATCCAAGTTTAACTGATGTTACCTGGATGATTGTCACAATTGCGTGTTTGACAATTGAAAATAAAAAAGTAAATTCATTCAGGAAATGTATTCTTGTCGCTCTTTGATAGAATCTCGTATTTGAAAGGAATGCATGATTTTTTTTTCACACTCTTGTTGACGGCTAATGCAGGCGGGGATACTAGTCTCGACACATTGATCTAACACAACACAACACGACATTATCTTTTATTTTTTGTTTTTTGGACTGATGGCACAGCACTTAAATCATCTCTTATTGCACATCTCCTTCAAGCATTTTCATACTTCCGCAACTATGTCCACCCAAGAAAATAAAAATGTCTACATTGTCATACCAACTCCCTCCAAGACTACAGCCACATCCATAAATATAAATGAAGAAGAGAGATTCTTAGTAGAAGAATATTGCCAGAAAACTTCGAGGATTATCAAGGCGTCAAAGACAGATTACTTCAATGCTTGATAATGTAGCGAGGAAGACGGTTTCAATGAGGGCGACTATGATTCATTACTAATACGTTCGGATAATTACTGTTAGCTTTCACATACGCTTGTTTTGCATTCTCTAAATTTCCTAATAGCTGATGTTCTACAAGTGTCAAGAAGCAGCTTCTTACCATTCAAACTTTTATTTTACATTACAACAAAATCTTATATACATTCAATAAAGAACTATTCTTCAATATGTTTCTGTAGGAGATCAACAGGTTTTGGCCGATACATTTTTTATTAAAACAATACTGCGTGTGTTCATTAAAATACCTATGATGGTATGTTTCAAGGTGACTTATGACATTAATCCTTGCAGCGAAATTCATACATTCAGTTGGCTGGCAGAGGCAGAGCTTATGGATTGAGTTGAGTTTGAACATCTAATCATTCATTGCTTGTACAAGACATCTCTTTGGAATTCCCTTGGCATCTTCACTCTTGTTGCAGAACTGTATGCAACTTAAGTACCATGAATCATTTGTGAACGTTACTATGTTGAAAATACCTGCAATTTCCCTCAATTTAGATCACATAACGAAATACAATCAAGGTTTCTTATCAATTGTATGGCTGCAGTGCATATTTTGCGATTATTTATTCTCATTTTTTACACTCCTCAAAAAGATAAATCAAACACGCCTCAAGGGATTCTAAATTGTTGTGCTCAGGTCCATTTCCAAACACGAACAAGCATCCAAACTAATCCACATACAAAGCAGTTTCAATTGATGAATCAAATAGCATAAGTACCCTGCAATTCCTATAATCAATTAAATTGAGTACTCAAAAACCATCGCCAAAATCCCCAACAAAAATTTTGCCAATGACTGGATAATATTCTATGTAATGGAAGACATCCTTCATGTGAAGGATGTGCTAAGCAAAATATTTTAGATTTCAAACCTTTTTACTTCACAACACTCTTGCCAAACCTCCGTAAGCTCTCCATGACAGTTTGAATTTTCTCCGAAATGGACGAGTACAGACATCTCTGCGCTGCTTCATTCACTCCAGAAGGAGAAGAGCAGGGCCATCCAATGCTAGGAAGTGATGAATCATGTGACATAGATGTTGCCATCTGTCTCATTTTGGAGAGGTCAAATTCTATTGGCTCACCAACAACTATGTTTATTCTCTTATTAAATAGTGGAATTGGAGGCCTTCTGCCAAATAGAAATTTCTCAGGCATCACCTGCAAGTCATTAAGCAAGCATGAAATGAGCTAGAAAGAAAGAAGAATAAAGCAATTATGATGAGATTATGCTCTTGGAGTATTAATACAAAATATTTTAGGTTCAGTTATTTTTGTTCCTTCAAAATAGAAATCAGGTGATCTCTGACATTAGTGTTTGCTAGTAATTGTTATGTGCTTTAACTGGAAACTCAGATATTCAAAAAAACAAATATGCCAAGGATCACTAATGCTTCAGTACAAATTTGCCTTCAAGGCAAGGAACCTACATAAATTATTCAATGCATTTATAAAACTTTACTTCTGGGGTCGAGTAACAATTGCTTTTGATCACTACAGTTCTTTAAAATTGCAAGAGATAAAATGCTAAATCTAGCTAAGAAAACATTTTTTGTTGCTACCAACGTAAGGCTTTGTTTGGGATTACTCACTTAACTTCAGAAGTAAAGTTAAAAAGGTGTTTAGTACCACCAACTTTTAGTGGAACCCACCAATTTTTACACTAATTTTTGACATCTAGTACTTTTATAGTAGCTATGACTTAAAAGTCAGCAAATCTCAATACCAAATGAAGCCTAAAACTAGATTACCAATGTAGGGGATAATCATCAAGTAATGGTTGAATTGGTGACATCAACCAATAGGGTTTTAACTTAACAAAAAGGACAATTAAATTGTAAGTTGAATAGGCAAGAACATTTTTGTGTTTCATGACTTAATATGACAACGAAAGAAAGAAATCAGTCACTCAAACAAGCACTCAAAAGGTTATCAATGTTCAAGATTATTTATACCAAACAACCAGCCAAGACAAATTGTTTACAGCATGTTTCAGAGCAAAATGTTCAAATAAAAAAAGCAATTCTTTTTCAAATACAAAGAAAAAGAAGATACCTCTTCAAATCCATGATGAACAATTGGCAACACTATTGGTGTGATAGGGGCACGAACAATGAGACTAGCAGTTCCCCATTTCAATCGTCGAATAGGAGCATCTTCTTGTGACACTTTTCCTTCAGGAAAGGTGTGTAGCTGTCCATGGGTGAAAAGAATAAACTCAAAACTACAAAGAAATGAATAAAGAAATAATCTGATAACATCACAAACAAAGAAAATTCTAAGACTGATCCACTGATACTGGTACTGTTATCTATTAATTAGAACAGTGAGCCTTAAATAATTGAGGTACCACTGTACAGTTTACTTAATAAGCCACCAGTCCGTGTGTCCAAAAGTGACTGATTAACATCAAAAAAACAAAGATCAATAGGTGAGTTCCAAGTTTTGTTCCTTGCATCATCACGCTGAACTAATGGAATAGTAAACCCTATGTGTATCAGAATTTCATTAATTAAAACCAGGGAACCTAACAACCAAATGCCGGCACATTCTTACATATTTATTAATATTTCAACTTTAAATCATTCCAACCACTGTTCAAGACAAAGACAAAGTAGACAGGTCATGGACCATAATCAAAGACACATTGACAAATAGTAGAACAAGACCTTAATTTCACAGGAACAGGCATGGGAATGTAAATCAATTGTAAAAATATTGGGCATAGACAGAAAAATCAAATTAAGTACGTTTTCATGGCATCTTTTATAAATAATATCACATAATTCTGATTTCTTGTGTTTTCACATAAGATGAGGAACTTCCAAGTCTCAGTGGGTAGGTGAGGAGTTAAGGTCATCCCTAGACATCACACATAGCCCTTGAACAACCCAGTTCTGCTGAGCCACCAATCTGGAAGAAAGGCAAATAAAATGACAAGAAGAAATAAATTTCAAGAACTTCAATCACCATACCCTAACTAAGCCGATATTCAATACCTAATCCCACAAAATCTATAATTTTCAAGCCCTTGGACCTGCAAATTTCTATGATTTGTCCTCTTACAAAAATTTCAAGGCATCTTAAAACTGGGAATATTAGCCAAACATTTATCAAAGTTGACCTAAGGGAACTGAACAATATGTCCAACATGCGGTATGAAATCATGGTTGATATGGTCTAAACAAAATATCCCAACAACTTAGAAGAAGAGCCCATCCAACCACATAAGAATGAAAATAACTACCCATTCTCCATTACTTAAGCGCTCAAGAGCTTCATTCATGTGTTCTTGATAGATTCCACCGCCCCTTGTAATAGGTATGCATTTGCCTGCAAGTTTACCATTATTCAGTGACAAAGACTTGGTAGAAAAAGTTTATGACAGAGATAAATTCATAGCAAACTCAAATAACATTCAACTAGACCTATTTAGAAACTTATTAAAGATGATGATGAAGAATTGCATTGCAAAGTCTTCTTCCAAATCCATGGTTCTTGAATAACTTTCACAGTAAAGATTTCTATGAACAAGTTACTTCAACCTCATGCCACTTTATAGATGTCAAAAAGCTTAAAAATTAACAGATAGATTTTTGAAAGGTCAAGCATCAATAAGATATCAGATTAAGATTCTAATATGGATGAAGAAATTAAAAGCAGCTGGGAAGAGATGACAAAAGTCATTTTCTATACGATTTAATTAAATAAATAATTTTGAAAGTTCCGGCTACCATTTTCTTGATTCAAGAAGCACTTCACACGATCTAAACACTAGCGAAAATGTAAGCACTAAACAGCAAAATCGCTAATAGGATGATATTAACACTCATAATTCATTACAGTCCAGAAAAAATCAAAACTCGTATCCATTCAAAGCTGGGTGAGATTGAAAATGAACGGCCAAGAAATTGGTACATGCCTAGTCGGAAAAAATAGGAGAGGACTGAATTTTTGAAGCAAATATCTTCAGCAGCAAGAGCCCATCGGGCCAATTTTATATCCGTGGTAGGAAAACCCGGGAATCCCCACAAAACTGGGTCATCCAACCTGTTCGTTTGCTTGACGATATCAATAAGTGGTACAGTCATTAAATTTGCAGGGTAAAAAAAGCGACAGAAGAGAGAAAGAAAGAGACCGGGACAGACGTGGACATGTGATTGCTAACAGTGATAAGGGGTACTCCACTGGGTCTGGATCGTACAAGATGAAGTAGAGTATCAGCATTATGAACAGAGGTTGTGTTGAGAACATTGGCCACAGCCTTGGCAAATGCTCCAACAGCCATGATCACCATCTTCCTCGGTATTCCACCCAAGTGATTTGCTCTTGCCGCCCATTCCATTTTCCTTCCCATCCCCAATTCCTCCAAGTTTCTTCTCCAATCTGCAAACAAAACAAAAATATATCATGTCAGTATTAATATTGATAATGGAACAGCAACAGAGTTAAATCGTTGGTATATAAAATTGATTGAACAAGAAAAAAATGGGTAATGAATAAAATTTAATGAAATAAAGTACCTATAAGACACTGCTCAGCATCACCGTCTCCCCGAACTGTTGAAGGACGAGAACCGGAAAGTGAAAAGGCAAAAATGGAGAGGAACAACGGGCGCAGAATCAGTCAAGGTTTTAGAGGACTTCAAAACGACTTCGTTTTAAAAAATGTCGATCACACACCCTTGTTAATGTTATTCTGATTATTCCCCACACATAATAATTCTAAAAAGACCTCATATTATTCTGAGTACGCCGGTGAACCCGATTATTACTAACTGCACTCGTCAGACTTTTGTGCACATACTGAGACCACCGTAAAATATTCTGATTACACCCAATGCACCCGACTTGCTCATGCTAAGATTTTGACATATTCTGAACCCACTCTTTTAATGCTTATCGTTGCGTCTTACGTCAAATAAAATATAAATTAATTTTAAATTTAATAAATAAATTAATCTTGTGGCACGTGGGTCCCAAAAATCTGCACCCTACTTTCTTATAAAAAGTTAGATATTTTGAAGGACGAGAATACGAAACATGAATTAGGTGGATTTGTGCTGGATTTAAAGCACCAAAAGTTTAATAATACGGGCTAAATAGACTTATAATAAATGAACTGGATCTCGACAATAGTATTGTGTGATTGAATAGACAAGAATATCACATCTCATGTCAATAGAGGGTCGGTCGATTTTTCATTTATGAGAATTACACAAATGCTCCTATACCGGCTGCTTCCACTCATGAAGTTCATCTTATACTGGCTGCAAATCCTCTGGTATTTCGTTCACCAGATAAGACACCCGCGAAAGATTCTTGTTACCGATCCTAAACACCCACCACTAGACTATTACAAACATTAATTACAATTAATTAATATTATGGAAAACATGCCGAGGGGTAGGGTGTAAACGACTATGAACTGTATCATTGACAGCTGACTACAAAATACTGGAACTACAGAGCAAATGCGTGCACTTCAAAATAGGCAAAGAAATATTAGTGGTAAGATGTATTGCAATATTACATTTTCATCACCGTTAATACCAATCATTTCCAGGAATTGAAAGCACAACTAACTGGCGACAAGATAGTATTATATATTAACTTGTTACATTGAATTTTCGCAAGTAGAGACTACTAAATTTTGTGAAATCACACTTGCAAATATCATTCATGATCTATCTACCTTTCTGCCGGTTCTGGCTGCAGGATTGCTGACATAATTCCTCAGAGAAGGGGATTGAGTTAAGCCATCTGGGAGCAATTGTTGTATTTTGAGTTCCATTTTTCAGCTGCATTCTTCTTCTAGCTAAGTAACCTCTGATCCAAGGGGTCACATCTTCGTTGATCTTGATCATTGTGAAGAAGATGATGCGGTAGGCGATGATCATACTCAAGATTACGCTGAGATCAATCCATTTTGATCGGCGCACATCAATCTGGAAAACATATTCCAGGATGTATTCACCCGATATCTTGGGAAGACTAGGTGACTGGTTGTTGAACCACAAGCCTCTCAGATCATTTTGGTATTGGCCCTGGAACAAATACAGACGTATTTTTGTTATGTGACATTGGAAAAACACATTAGAATCAGGTTTTGTCAATCAGGAATGGTCAAATTTCCATGAGCTTACCTGTAGAGCCCAGAAATGGAAGCTGATATATGACATTGGATAGCGCCAGACAGGCTTTGGGATGTCATTTGGGAGTCTGAAGTACCCAGAAACAAGCATGAATATCCCCTGAAGTGAGAAGAAAATTCACAGTTAGCTTATCGAAAAGAGACTAAACTATCAGAAAAGAGATTCTATACTGAAAAATAAGAGAATGGAAACCTGAATTCCAGCTCCTGTGATGATTCCCATCAGGAAGTTGGGGACAATGCTGGCTATGGCCATCATCAAGCTTTCGACAACAGTGACACTGGCGTAAAGGCAGAGGACAAAGAACAAATAATGCTCAAAACCCGGGTGAAGCCGAACCATGAAGTAACAAATTGTTCCAGAAATGAAAGTAATCATAATCAGGAATGGCATTGCAGAAAGTGTGTTGCCGATAACAAATGCAGTTACACCATAGTGTCCATTCAGCCTCTCTCTTTGGAAAACCTGAAAAATTTTGCAGAGTAGAATTTGAGTACCGTTTACTCTCCTCTTGGTAATTCTCCAAGGCCGCAGTTTGTATAACATCTTGAAAACTCACCTTCATATCTTCTACAAAGGAAGGAAATCCACCAATTGACATGAAAGTGACAAATCCAAACACAAAAGATGCACAAGATCCTCTTGCCTGTGACCCCAAAAAATCAAAGAACTTGAAGGAAATTGCTCAAAATTTTCTCAAACAGATCAATCAATCTAAAATCCGGAGTCATACCAGAATTGAATTGTAACTAGTTCCTACATCCAGGTAGATTGTTCCAATGCAGATTGTGACTACAACATAGATTAAAAGCCTCAGCCAGTAATATCCGAAATCTCGGGACATGTTGATGAATGAACGCTTGGTTAAAGTGTAGGCCTGCATCTGAAAACTTGCTTGACTGCCCCCTGCATCCAGAATAGTTCCTTTCTGCAAATTTTTGGAAAATAAACGATCGATGAAATGTTGATTAAAATAGCGTCGATGAATAGATGGCATGGTGGTAAAATACTTACAACTTTGGATATTTCTTCAACTTTTTCTTTGGCTACATAAGCATGCTGAGAACGTCGGTAGAAATCAATTAGAGTTCGTATAGCTTCTGTGGTTTTTATCTTCTCTAGTGGATCATCAGATAACTCAAACTACGAAGAAGTAGAGTTTGAAAACATAAATTAGAACAATACATCAACATTGGTATGAAGCTAAGAAATTGTGTAAGAAAATTTTGATTACCCTAAGTTTCATGGAACCCTTGAGAGTAGCCTTCACTTTGTCAAAGTCTGAATTGATACACCTAAGAAAATGATCAGATGGATTCCTCAAAGCAGGGCAAGGAAATCCAGCTTGTGCAAAGAACTGAATTCAGAAAAGAAACAACATCACGGCTCCATTTTATAAGAATTACAATGCGTTCGATTGAATAAAGGTTAAAGATTCTTGCCTCGTATGCCTCTGAAGCCTGACCAAAATACACAGTTTTTCCCCCTGAAAGCAAATACAAACGATCAAACAGCTCAAAAACTTCACTACTTGGCTGGTGGATTGAAGCTATGACAGTTCTCCCATCTCTAGACAGGCCGCGCAGAGTCTGAGTCACGAAGAAAGCAGAAGCACTGCCATGGAATACAGACAAGTAAACTAGTCTGGTAACATTTTCTGAAAACAATAACTTAAAAATGAAAGCAAATAAAACATCTAGGAGATGAACCTGTCAAGTCCACTGGTTGGCTCATCGAGGAAGAGCAATCTGGGCCTCATCAGAATCTCAACAGCGATGCTAACTCTTCTCTTCTCTCCTCCACTAATTCCACGCAGATGCCAGTTTCCAATCACTGTATCTGCACATTCTTGCAAACCCATTTCTATAATTGTGCTCTCAACCAAAGCTCTTTTATCTGACCATGGCATCTTGTCTGGAAGACGCAATCGAGCTGAATATGAAATTGTTTCCCTCACTGTTAGGGTTCCAATCAAGTTGTCGTCTTGTGTCACATAAGCCTGAAAAAAAAATCTTAATTCAGCTTCAGGGAATTGAATTTATCAGCACAAAACAATGGAAAAGGTTTCTGTATCATCAAAGAGAAGACATTTTTGGAGAGAAATCTTTTGTAAATTATACCGAGCAATCAGATAGAAAAAAAAAGCCTATTTCAGCTTGAGAAAATTGGATTATCAGCATAAAACTATGTAAAACCCAAATCCTGATGTGAACGGACTTCAAATCTTATATTATGTGTTTAGTAAACCAATGAAAAATTTTATTGTCCCTTTATTATCAGCAAAAAGGAAATAAATCATATAATTGCTTACAGCGGTGCCGAAAGAAAGCTTGGTTTTGCGGCCATTAAGCAGAATGGTTCCGGTCAGGAAAGCATTGGCAGCAAGTCTACTAGAAAGAGCATCAAGCAGAGTAGATTTTCCGGAACCCGAAGGACCCATAAGAGCAGTGATAGTTCCAGGTTCTGCATACCCTGTAAGCCCTTCCAAAACTTTCTGAGTTTCTCCATTGCTGAGAGTTACCGTTACAGTCAGATCTTTCCAAGTCAGTCTTGCAGAAACATCTCCGGCAAATTCCGTTTGAACTTTTTCCTTCCATATAGTTTCACTCAGAGGACTCAGTCCTCCCACAACCATGCCATTCTCTGCTGTCTTGCTTGCCTCTATCTCCATTATATCATTATTTGCTGCAGTGTTCCTCATCTCAACAGTTGGAAACTTTTGAGCCTTAAGAAGCAAAAAATGGAGATCAAATGTTCGAAAAACGAGTAGGATGTGAACGAATGAAAGTTGTATGAGCTTTGACTGGAAGCAAAAGTTGTTACTGTTTGAATGAATGAATGAAAATTAGGTTAAGAAACTGTCATGCATAAAAAATGATTAAGAGCTACAGCAGTATTTGCTTCTCTGGTGTAACAAAAACAGAAACAGCCGTCTTACTTTTCCTTTCTTCTGTTTCTGCTTCTACTTTTTCTTCAAGTGCTTCTTCTACCTTGCTAGCATAAATTGTTAATCATTAACAACGCAGAATGAACTGATTCATTGACTCTTATTTCCAATCTCGATGGAGAAGGTGATCATTCACCGCTTCTTTTAATCAAGTATTAAATGGAATCTGGTGGGTGTTGGTGGGGGGTATTTAATATGAAAACCGACCAACATTAAAACTTTTGGCCACCATGACACCAAATATTCTCAGCGAAACTTCAAGCTTTGCATAGCTTCCATCCCAAATTCATGAGCCAAATTTATTGGAACTTTAATACTTAAAATATATTTAAATTTTTTTTTATATTGTTCATATTATTTTTATTTAAATAAACTATAAAACTCTTAAATTGTATAAAAATATTTTTTTTCTTACTTGAATTGATTTTTTTATCAAATTAAATAAATAAATAATTTAAAAATTATTTTCTTTCTTTCTTTCTTATTGTTAAAAATTTATAATCCAACTCTATAATAATCTATATTTATCTTAACTTAGATTTTTACGTAAAATTTTGACATTAATATTAAATAAATCACTATATTTAATTTGAAAATTAATAATTAAAATAAAAATGATAATAATAATAATAATATTTATTGTAACTTAATATCTCTTAATATTGTTAGATTAAAGGGGATAAATGGTGGAAGTTTGTATTCAAATTATTTAAATATGAAAACTTTATGCTTTAAAGATTAAAAAAGTTCAAAACTTTTTACTTGACCAAAATATCTAAAATTGCTAATTCATTAATGGTTAGTAGTTGTAAAGAAGAAAGAGACAATGCCAAGCTTTATGATCACTCCATTGTTTCACTCAAAACACATATAATTACCTCTTCATTTGGCTAATACACATCTTTGTTGCGTAGTTTATATTTTTTACTATAAAATTTAAAACGTAAACTATAAAAATCAAAATAATTAACATAAAATTAAAAATACATGTTATAAAAAAAAATTAAAATATAAGCGTAAAATTTAAAATTATTAATATAAAAATTAATATACAAGATGTATGTATTGTAACCGACCCCTTTATATGTTAGATGGATCTTGATATGTTGTGCATATGTGTTGAATATGAAGTTCAATCCATGTGATCCCACATTATCAGTCAATGTATTATTACATAAGTCATGAATTTTGGAAGCTAACTTCCATCACCCAACTACATGCCTATATTTTTCTTCATTGTTAAGTTAACCCTATATTGTCTTTCATATTATCGTTTGCTAATTTTAATATACTTTTGTAGGTACCTTAAATATTATAAAACCCTCTTGCAAAATATAAGAAAATTTTCAATTAAAACCCGAAGAATTTATAAACTATGTATTTAATTACTTAAATCGAAATTCAGATAGGACGAGAATCTTAATTCAATTGAAATAAGGCTCAAATATGAATGTAATACTTTATACAATGAACAAAACATAAGCTTATTTGACAAAAAGGACTTGGGGTATGGGCATTCATGTGTTCACCTCCCAACTTCCTCCTTCAAATGTCAATCCATGCACGCCTCCTTCCTTCACACTTACAAATTCGAAAAGGAAATATAGATTGAAATTATAGAATTAATTGTATTTAAATTAAAAATGAAGGATCTTATTGTAATTTTAATTATTTAGACAATTAATAAGTGGCCTAAACCGTAATCCTCACAACCATATATCGGCAACACCACCTCCCACACATCTTTATTATGTTTGCATCTAATGATAAATACATATCCAAGCTTTAAATTAAGGTAGGTTAGAGCTAACACTAGCATCAACATTAGTTGTGAATTATATATTCGTTAAGTTGCAATTTGATCCAAAAACTTAAACACTAGGATGAGATTCAAACAGTTATATTAAGCTCTAATACTTTCTTCGTATAAATGATTGATATTGTAGACTAAACAAACAAATTTTATCAAAGTTTTCAAGTGAAAGATTAATATTATGGACTAACCACGTACACCAATTTTAAAATTTTTATTAAAACTTAAACAAAAGAATGTAGTCTTGTATTATTTTAACACCTGTCGTTTCGACTATTAGTAATAATCATCTATATCAATTTTTAAATATTAAATTAACTATAAAAATAAATTATATATCTCATTTATGGTTTAAAATTCTTTATATTATATATATATATATATATAATTTTTTTATATTTTTAAAAATTTAACAAAATTCATGTTCTAAAAAATCTTAATTTCTAACTAATAATAATATTTTTATATCATATTTATCTGTTTTCTAAATCAAATTAATTAATATACTTGGTACTAGGTTTATATATTGGTTTCATCTTCTAATTCTCTGAGGCAACATGGCATGTTATTAGGCACAATTGACACATTAATTGATCCATGATTCACCAATCAAATCTATATGTTTTGCTTGGCCAAGTTAGGATCATAATTATTGTTTGACATTCAACCCCAAACAATATTGAATAACATAGATTAACAATATTGAATGATAATCTGTAACATTTACCTAAATTTAATAACACGCTATCATTCATTATAGTTCGTATCATGCATTTGTATTTTTTATTAATTTTATATACTGCATTATAAATTTAAAAGTATATATTTTGTCAAATTAATATTACGTCAATTTAGAAAAAAAATTATATGTTTAAATTATTTATACAAATTTATCCGTATAAATTGAAGTAATATTTTACATATACACGTATACATGTAAATATGCATGCATGTATGTATGTATTAAATAATTTGTACACGTAATATTATTGGTCAATTCAATTCACTCGTGTACAAATGTATTTCAAATTGGAGGACATTTTGTGGGCCGGGTTGAGACCATTCTAACCAACGACACCGTTTGGGCATTTGCAACAGTAATAAATAAACGGATAAGATGACAGAGATCAGACAAAAGGAAACGTGACTTTAAGAAGATACGTCCAACGACAGTTTAATTGGGCACGTGGGTTTATAACAGAGATTCAACAATGATCAATATGCAAAACGACATATAGACCCCTTAATTTTAATAAAATAATAAATTAAAACTATTTTTTAAAATTTATTTGATCAAACACTATATAAAATATTCATATTTTTCTCAATTTTCTCGTTCCCTAACGAAGATTTTAGTAAATATTTAAATATTTTACAAAGTTATTATCTTTGATTAATTTTACAATAATGCATGAATAAATTATATTTATTTAAAATTAAATAATATGCATATTTTCTTGATCTACGCTTGTAGTAATTTATAATATTTTTAAAATAAATTTATTTTTCAAAATTTAAAATAAGAAAAAAATTCAATCTTTTTACTATATAAATAAATATTATTTATTTGTGTATGTAACGAAACTTTTAACTTTTAAAAAATTTGAGAAAATCATGCATCTCATTGAAGACTTGGAAAGATACTTGTAATAAAGGTACCAATTAAAAGTATATATTACGATTAAAAGTATATATATATATATATATAGTATATAATATTTCTTTATTATAGACATAATTTATAATTCTTATACTCTTTTTTATTATTTTTAAATGCATTTATAAAATTATCTATATAAAAAATAGATTGAGTAGGCATAATATTTGATTTAATTATTGACTTATATTTTAAGTAAAATAATTCATTGAGTTAATTCTAATTCTTACATTAGTGAGATAATTAATTAATTTCTTTAAAAATTAGAAAAATAAGTATCATGTAAAAATGGACTTCGGACGTGTTTTGATAAATAAATTTAAAAAAAAATCTAACGCAACACGACACTATAAGATAAAATAATATTATATGAATGTGTTTTACTAAATTATTTGATTAAAAGTTAGGCTTAAAAGTTAAAATCAAATTTGAAAAACAAACGCAAACAATTCTATTCAAATATTTCTATTTATTTAAAATCATAACTAATCATTTTTTTATATAAAAAATTAAAAGTCAAAATAATAAAATCATAAAATTTTTATTTTCAATATTAGAATTTATTTAAAATTAGAATTAATAATTTTTTGTGCCCATAATTGACGGTCAAAAAGTTAGGTACGATATAAATTCAACAAAAATATATGAATGCACTTGAAATTTTGAAATAAAATTGTGTTTAAAATAATTTATATTTTTTCGTGTAAAATTATTAAAATATAAAATTGATAAAAACGAGCAAAATTAATCATACATGCATAATATTTGTGTTTATTTTAAATCAAATTGATAATTTTTTAATTAAAAAATTAAAAGGTAAACATAATAAACTCACAATTTTTCTCTTTATCGGTATTGGTGTTAATTCAAAATTAGAACCAACAATTCTCCCCACCCATAATTGGAAGGGCGAAAGTGTGCTTCGTCTTATTTAACATGGAGCCGCATGTGGGCAATACAGTCACGTGGTTTTCAATCTCCTGATAGTAGAGCAAAAGGAACTCTGAAGAGACGTCAATACTCGACGCTGTAGTACAAGATAAAATAGACACGTGTTACTTAAATGTAATAATAATACCATAATTCATACTCCCTAAAATTTTACCATTTTATATATATTAGCAGAGTTTATTTTGTTTGATAAAATAGGTCCTTAATTCTGTTTTCAGTGCAGAGTACCCTCGAAACATCATCTAGATTTGACCGTGAGCGCAAAAAATATTTAAAATAAAATTATTTTGGAAAATTTTTATTCAGCAGTTGTTTAAAGCTGGTAGGTCTTATTTGATACAAATTGAAAACATGACTATACATTTGTAAAAAATTCAAAAAATTGGGATCCAGATGTTAATATCCGTTAAGAAAAGGGTCAAAACAAGCCAAAATCACCACCGCCTTCACAACACGCGGCGAAGCGAACGCCCCCGGTTCTGCGTCTCTCTCTCTCTATATATATATACATAGCTGAATATTGAAGAAATAAAAAATAAATCTTCTGGTCTTAATCCGTGGGTTTTTGTGAATAAATAGAAAAATTCGAAGAAAATTTGAATTCAATGCCAATGGGCAATTAATACACGAGCAAGAGAAAGAAACACACGAGCAACAGAAAGAAACCAGAGGCAGAGCTTTAAGTCAAGTGAGTGGAAGGTGTCTTCTTTCTACTGTTATTTCTATGTTTATTTTATTTTATTTTACAAATTATTATTTATTTGTGGTTTTTGGATTTGTTCAAATTTGTTCAGTAAATTCTAAGTACAGTTTAGACTTTCCATTTTTGTTTTTACGTAATTTAATACTTTTCCTTTTTTTTCTCCTTCTTTTAGAGTTGAAAATGGAAGTATGACAAGGAAGAGGATTGATATTCTTATTTCCTGAATTGTCGGTCTCTTATCTCTTCCAAGTTTTCTCTATAAACGATTCGGCTTTTTCTTCTTCGTTTAGGCCGGATAATCAACAAAATACAGTAACATCAATGTCTTCGTCGCTGTATCTGTCGCTGTTGCCGTCGTGCAGTATCGAGTTCTCAAATCTTGAGAGCTTCATCCGCTGTATCACTCCTACTCCTCCGTCGCGATCGCTTCTGCAGGTACTCCACCGTCCCGTTAAATTTTAACTCAAATTGATTTTCTACTAAATCCTATTTCTATATGCTAATTTTCATTTCTTACAATTTTCCAATTAAAAAATTTTCAGTCATTGTTAATTCGGATAATAAATTAAAAATCTATTGATCAGGTAAAATTTTTTTAAAAAATATCGTACACTAGTTTAATGATTGCTGCTTGCAACACAATCAAAGAAATATGTTTGTAGGTGCAGGGAATATTGTCAACCTGTTTTTAGTGTGTGCAGGCAGGAGATAAGGGAATAAATTGAGTTTAATTATTAATTTGTAGCTTCTTAGTTCCTTGACGCCATTAGATTTATCCAATCGGACGGATTTTTATCCTGATGACGTGTTAGTTAGCTGGATTGGTTAGCGTGTGTTAAATGGTTTATGGTTTGAGAGGTGGGCCACTTTTACTATCTTAATGATAAGGGTATTTAATTAATAAAATAAAAAAATATATTTATTAATAATAAATATAAAAAAATTTTATAAAAAAATTTATAAATTTTTTATATTATTAATTAAATAATAAAATTATTTATTAATTTTTTTATACATTACCGATAAATATATAAATTATTAATTAATATTAATAATATTTGATGTAGTTTTTTAAATTTTCTTTTATAATTTTTGTTCGAATTTATTGTAAGTTTAATTACAGTTACAGTACAATTGAGAGTAAGGTTAATTGGAATAAATATTTTATTTTTTTGTTTTGAAGATTTTAACTTGGAACATGAATTTGAACTTAAAATTCGATTATGAAACTATTCACGTTATAAATGTTACTCACCAGATGTCAGAAATAGGGTTGTTTACTGTTTTGATATTGATTCACCGGTTAAAAGCATGTGATTGAATGTTTATCAAATACTTTAATCGAAAAGAATATTAGATAAAATAATTCTATAATATCGTTATAAATTTTATTTATATTAATTAATAATTATCATTTAAAATAAAATAATAATAATATGTATTAACGAGAAATAAAATTATATTTAAAAAAAAAGCTAGTTTAAAAATAAAATAATCAAAGAAAAAAATAAATAAAATCATCAGTGAATTACTAAATGTGTTGTATGAACTGCTGTACCATTACAGTTGCTGCAGTTGATAACTTTTAAAGTTCCAATAGTTGGTAATTATTATCAGTTAATTGTTCTACATTTGTTGTGTTTTGATGCACAACTGCAGTTTAATTTGATGAGTTCTGGCTTTGTGAAATACAGTACAGTTGCATTCAGGAACTGAACAGTCAATCGCGACCCCTACTTGATAAGGGCATGGTGGAATATTTCACGTTGGGAGATCTATGGAATTGCTATGATGAATGGAGTGCATACGGTGCCGGCACACCGGTGGTCTTAAACAGTGGTGAAGAAATTATGCAATATTATGTTCCTTATCTATCGGCCATCCAGATCTACACTAACAAGCCTGTCGCCGCTTCCAGGTTCTTAATGAATTCCTCTTTGGGTTTGATTGTTGTTGTAGCGTTCATAGCAATGAAATTTGGCATTTTTACTAATTTAGGGATCCGAGGGAGGATACTGATATCGTAGAATTTGAAAGTGATTTGTGGAGTGAGGATAGTGGAAGTGATAAGCTATCCAGGTCTCTAAGCAACAACTCCAGCAGAGCTTGGGATGCCATTTCTGAGGATTCAAGCTTAGAACAAGACAGGTCGTGGCATTTGACTAATAAACTTGGACACCTTTACTTCCAGTATTTTGAGATGTCTTCTCCGTATTGGAGGGTCCCTCTTACTGACAAGGTATTGAATTTGAAGCTATTTTTTCACCTCTGTAGTATTAAATTATTGAAAGATGTATCATGTATTGCCAAACCTAGATGAATATTAAATATGCATCCTTTGCTTGTGCCGGTAGATATGATTATTGGTACAAATGTTTGATGCAGTTAACTGAATTATCTCGGAATCATCGGGGACTAATGACCCTCCGAAGTGTGGATCTCTCGCCAGGGAGTTGGATGTCGGTTGCTTGGTAGGCACAATTTCCTGTTCTTGTCGCATGTTTTTGTGATTTTGCTAACTTAAATGTGTTCCAGTGACAAGTATGATCCTCAATGATAGGTATCCTATATATCAAATTCCATCTCGGAAAAATGAGAAGGATTTGTTGACATGCTTCCTCACTTATCATACACTGTCGTCATCTTTTCAAGGTATTTTGATTATAATTCATGGACTAAGTACAGCCGTTTAACTGAGATATCCAAAGGATTGATGATCACTTTCGGTATCTTTCCACTGTATATCTCATTGTTGCATGAATGTCATGCGTTATCTCTAGAACAAGTTAATTGATACAGAAAGCGTTTAACAATCTCTGTTTTCACGTGTTCTTATATAATATGGATGTCATGTTAACGAAATTTTGGAGATATCATATTTTAGTACTGCTGCAGACAAACTTTTACAATGGTTTGGACATGTAGCTATTCTCCACCGTAGATGATGAAATGACCGCGGCTATTTGCCACGCCTTCTTTTCATCTCCATGCAGCTTGCTGACTCAGCAGCTACTTACTGTTTGATGTTCAAAACTATAAACGTTCATGGCTACCAATGCTTTAAAAGTTTCTTATCGTCTCTGGAATGATTCTGCAGATAGTGTGCTTGGCCACAACGCAGATAACTCATGTTGTTCTGAAGCTGCCGACACAACAGAAGGTAAACCAAAAGAAAAAGGCAGCGGCACAATTTCCCTCACTCCCTTCGGGCTGGCTACATACAAGATGCAAGGAGATCTTTGGGTAAAACCAGATACGCCTGACCCAGAAAGGATAACCAATCTTCATAGTGCCGCGGATTCCTGGTTGAAGCAACTTAATGTCCACCATCACGACTTCAACTTCTTCGCATCTCACTCTTCCATGTAAATCAGTATGTCCCCACTGCTCCCTTCCCTTCATTTTGCCTGAGTTTTCCGGCAACCTCTCCGAGAAAACTCCCAAGAGCTTTTGATGCTAGCTTTAACTAATTGCGCTTCCGGTAGCCCTGAAACTATTACTGTTTGCACCAATTTCTAAACATTAGCTCGCTTTTAAATGGATTATTCTAACTTTCTTTGTCTTCCTTGTGTTTTGTTTGTATTTTCTAGCTTGCTTGATGCTGTATGAATGTGAAACAAGTTTAATTAGAAGCATATTACTCCTTTTTTCTTTTACAATCATGATTGACCGAAAAGAAAATCACGTTTAAATATTAATTCATATTTTTAAATAAAAATAATAATATAATAAAATATTTATAATTTTTTAAATATATGTATGATATATTTGTTTTTAATTTTTTATTTAAAAAAATTATTAAAGTATGAATTTACTATTTCTTGGCATTATAATTATTAAAGACATAACTTAATGCATTCATATAACTAATTAAAGTAAAGAAAGTGATTTTGATAATATAAGTGCTTTTCCAATCCTCACAAAATCCCAATTTTCAAAGGCAAAGTAGGAGTAATCCATTTTAATATTTAATGGAAAATAGCAAATTTATATACTAAGATAATGTTTGGTCTAAATTCACGGGTTTATTTACATTTATATAAATTAGTGTCAAAAATAGAAAAAATTAAATTAAAATATTAAAAAAATTAATATATTTGGTAATAAATGACTAATATAATAATGAAGTACTTAATGGAAATATAGGAATTGGAAAAGTTTTACACGTGTCGCAACATTAGTGGATATAGTAGATAATACAGTTAAGTTAGGGTTACTAAATTCCGAATCCGAACAAACACATGGCAAATCAATACGCGCTTTGAAACTACCACGTGTTCACACTTGTCAATTAATTAAATAATTTCAAAAAAAAACACGAAGCATCCGATTTTGCCTTGCAGCGCCCAAAGTTGAGGAATTCTGTCCTCCTCCGCCGTCAGTTCAGAAGCATAGAGTTATAATAAATATTTACAAAGAATTGAAGACGACGACGATTTCGTCATCATTCTGTTTTTTCTTTTTGGTTGGAATTTGAAGAAATGATTTTGTTTTTCATCGGTTTGATCTTGGGAGCGATTGCTGTAGTGGCAGCGGAATCGGCGGCGCTGTTGTATCTCATCAATCGGTTGAGTCAGAAAACGAAAGCATCGTCTTCGTCTTTAGCAGCGGATTCTATTGAAGTTGTTGATCCTCAACAGTCTCTCCATTTTGCTTACGGCAAACAGGTATTTGATTGACCAGTTGGTTGTAAGAGTTTATAATTCATCAATTTCAACTAATTAGCTGCATTTTATTAGTTCTTTTTTCGGCATTTTATCTTCTTTTTTGATTGCTAAATATGTGCTGTTGCGTACTATTTTAGTCCCTTTTTTACTGTTTTGCTTCAGCTTATGCACGCTAAGGCTAGACTCAGACGAGCAGTTGGACGTAGTATCCATTTCTTCATAATTTGTTTTATGTGTGATTTGTTGACCAATGCAATGTGGTGGTTGCTTTTTTATTTTTATTTTTGGTTAAATTTTTGAGTATTAATTTGCGATGTTTATGTGCTAGTTCATTTTTGTGTATCTCAGGGGTTTGTTTGGGTTCTGGAACCAGAAAAAGTTCCGAAAGAGAATGTACCTAGAGAGCAAAAGAGGAAAAAGGAGTTTTTGGAGGTTTATCCAGTTCGCAAATATGCAAAAATCAAGGATCGAGCTCTTATTTTGACTAAATCAGATGGTTCCCAGACAGCTATTCTGCTCAAGGATTGCATAATTGAAGCTGTTTCAGCCACAAGCCTATCCTCGAGAAAATGGTAATGTGACTGTTCATTTGGCTTGCATAGTGTAGGTAAACCTTTCCAATATACTTCCATTGGTGAATGCCCTTAGTTGGTAGGTATCCTTTGTGGATTTTGTTTGATACATATCAGTGGAGTTGTAAGTTAAAGGACTCTGGGTCTCCTACTTGGATATCTCACAGATTTGGTTTGAGTATCGGCAATATAGAATCCTCTTAGTAGCTGCGCACACATAAAGGATACACTAGAATTTAGCAATAGTCAAATAAATATGGATGGTTTTCTAGACGGATAGAAAAAGAATTTATAGACCAAAAATTAGTAAAATGGAATTACGGAATTCTTAGGAATATATATTGTATGCATGTGGAAGAGGAAGAACTTTCACTTCTGGGCTTAAAATTACCTTTCGGTTATTTTTTCTTTTCCCTGCACTTCAATAGTATTCAGGAAGTTATGTAGTCATAATTTCGGGGCATTTCTCAAAAATCATGAAATTCTGTTCTTATTCAATTTATATGTGTTTGACAGGGCCAAAAGATTCCCCCTAAAAGTGGAAAACAAGACTTCAGTATTATACCGTGGGAGTAAAATAGTTTACATTTATCTTGAGACTTCATGGGAGAAGGAGTCATGGTGTAAATCCCTCCGTCTTGCTTCATGTGACAACAAAAAAAGACTGGACTGGTTCACCAAGCTGAATGAAGAATTCCACAGTTATTTGGCATCCTTAAATGCAGGATATCCTTCAATTATGAAACGTTCAATGGGATTGATTGCTGGGTCCCCCCCCAACGGGGTTGATTGCTGAGCCAATAGATAGGTCTAGTAAGGTTGATGTTTATTCATCGAAGGTTCGACTCTTTTGGAAAAAACTTTCCAGAAAGACTTCAAAACTTTGTATAGAAAGTAAGGCAGTTGGTTCTTCCTACTCTGGCCGCAAAGAGAGAAAGACTTATGAGAAATTTCGTCCATTCCCAGATTCAATGTTTGGTTCTAACTTAACCAAATCTGGAAGAACAAAGGTGCCAAATAGTTCTGGAGAAGAAAATGCGGAAACACAATCAGTAGCATTTCCTCACTCAAAAAGTGAAGGCCAGATTTCTGTTGTCTCTGATGCAGACTCTGATGATAGGTTTCTTATGGATGAGGCATCACTCTGCTGGAACTTGTTAATCTTTCGGCTCTTTTTTGATGCCAAAGACAATGTAGGGATGAAAAATTCCATTCAGGCACGGATCCAGGTCTGTTATTTTCCAAAACATGATTAATTATGTGTGTTTCCATTTATGAATATGTGTTGTCTTTTGCAAGATAGGAAATGTCACAAATTACCCTTGTTTTTTTGTCACCATGTACAATTTTGTGGAGAAGTTAAGTGAACAGATTATACTAAAGGTATAAAAATTTACTCACCCATTGATGGTAGGCATAGCTTTTATCTACATATTATTTTTTGTGTTTCGACTGATCCGGACTGATCCCTAATCTATATATTGCAGATTCATGGGTATAAGGGGCAAACTATTTTGTACTATTGCTCCTAATAAGTTATTCTGAAATCTGTGTGCCTCTTTCAGTGTTGTTAAATGTCAATGTAAGCCTGTTACTTCTTGTTATAACAGAGATCATTGTCAAATATGAGAACCCCCAGTTACATTGGCGAAATCATTTGTACTGACATAGACATTGGGAATCTCCCACCTTATGTCCATGGTATGAGGGTTCTTCCCACAGACATGAATGAAATATGGGCCTTTGAAGTTGACATTGAATATTCTGGTGGAGTGGTATTAGATGTTGAAACAAGACTTGAAGTCCGTGAACTAGACGTCCAGAAAGGCATAGTGGAAGCAAATTCAGAATCAACGGCTGTTGGGGATGTTTCTTCAGATCTTCTTGAAGGCTTTGAATATCTTGGAAAGCAGTTGAATATAGCTGAAGGGCCTATTGATGGACGAGTCCAAAAGGAAGAAGGGGATCCTAAACTTGGTTAGTATGAAAACCTTATTATTTGGATTCTGGATGCACGTTCCCTTTGCATAGAGGAATGGTTCTGGGTACATTTTCCCATGCATATCGTTTAAAAGATTTATATTGTAGGAGTTCACAGTTGAATTTTTCTTACAAATTATGTTTGGAGTTTGATGATTTCAACTCCAAGGTAGGAAATTCTTATGTAGATAGTAATTAAATGCACAGTAAGAGCTATTTATTTATTAATTGTTTGTGAGAGCCTAGTTGCTAGCTAGCAGCTGTTGCCCTTTGAAGTGCCCAATGCGTGAGAAGTGCCATTAGGCTCAAGGCTGTCATAGAACTATGTCATCTATATAAAATAGTCCTTTCACAATATAGAGCATGAGGCAAGCTGCACAGTTGCACTCCTCTTTTTTCCTTGGATACTAGGGAAACCAATTCCAGCTGATACTGCCTAACTTGCTTGGAACAAGATTTGATAGATATTATTGCTTGTAAAACTTGCAATTTTTCTTAATTTTGAAGTGAGGAATAGTTGTTTCAACTACACTGCTACAATAAATTTTCAGTATAAGAAACAACATTTTCTGTCCCAATTTGTGTTACAGATGGCATAAAGGAACACATAAGCCCTGTGTCAGCATCAACTTCAGTATCCAGGTGGAAGTCTATTCTAAATTCCATAGCCAAACAGGTTTCTCAGGTTTGTGAGAAAAATTTTTGTTCTTGCATTCATTTCTAACTAGATAGGCACCCAAATCTGTCCATACAGAAGCTTTTACAATAAACAAGCAAAACAATAAAAACAATTACAGTACCATTGAGCTTAACAAGATAAAAAGCAAGCTTTTGCCATAATATTAATTGATTTTCTAATTGAAGGTGCCTCTGTCTTTATCAATAAGGGTAGCATACCTTCGTGGTACTGTGCGGTTTCGCGTAAAGCCACCTCCTTCTGATCAGTTATGGTTTGCTTTCACATCCATGCCTGATATAGAGTTTGATCTGGAGTCTAATGTTGGAGATCACAAGATTACTAGCGGACACATTGCATTGCTCCTGATGAACAGGTTTAAGGTATATAAATAACTTCGGTCACATACTTTATGTCTAATATTCATTAATTTTCCTTCTATTGATTGTAAGAATCCACAATGAAATGATATCCAAGGCATTCAATTTGCTACATTGTCTTCCAACCCTCAATTCCTTGCACTCCATTTCCTTTTAAATGATCTAGCCATGCATGATGTTAAAAAAAGGCGGCTGCATATTGAAATGCAAGTGGTTACCTTTCTGAATGAAGACAGTATCTCCAAACTTTAACATTTGAGGAACCTCATATGTGTTCTTTTAGACACTGTAACAATGTTATGATAGATGATTTCTAAGACCATTGCTAACAGAATTCATTACTACAGTGATAGTCATTTTCAAAGATTAGAGGGGACATTAACCAACTATTGATGGTAATGATAACAAAGGAGAAAAGAAACTGTGTACATGTTGCATGGTCGCTCAAGATTGCTCAAGTCAAGCTTGTTCCTCCTCTTACAAATTCTCTGTATATTTTATTTTTATCTTATCTGTGAAGCTCTAGGCATTTCCCCCAAATGGAGAATATCTTGAACTCTGTATGATAACAGAGTGCATCCTGATCAGCTGATAATGCTGAGTAGCTACAGCTGATGCTGATTTCATTTTGTGCAGGCATCAATCCGGGAAACTATGGTGCTTCCAAACTGCGAAAGCGTGTGCATTCCCTGGATGTTAGCAGATAAGGAGGACTGGGTGCCACGGAGTGTTGCTCCATTTATATGGCTTAGTCAAGAAGCTAATAGTGATCATACCACTGCATCCGAAGTTTTTAGCTCCCAATCTGCTGAAGCAAAAACCAAGTGTGAAGTTACCAGGGCAACATCTGTTGATCATCCAGAACACAAGCAACAAAACTCCAAAAAATTGGATTGCAATCAACAACCAACCACTGTATCTGAAGCAGCATCTATGCCCTCAGCAAGCGTTTCCATCCCATCTATTAGGAATAGCAAGTCTTTACAAGAACTAAGAACTCCATTGCTGACAACTGATGAGCCACAAGAAAAATTTCAACAGAATAAAGAGGAAATCTCAGATTGCGGATCGCCAGCTAGGTCGTCGACAGATTCAGAAATACAGAGTACTGGGATAGTGGAGGATGATTCAAGACCAAAGAAAATGGGGAGGAAGGCAAGGATGCTTGGTCTGGGAAAGAAGATGGGGGAGAAACTTGAAGAGAAAAGGCGTCACATTGAAGAAAAGAGTAGGACATTTTTGAGAAGATGAGATGGCCATGAAGTAGCCAACTTCTCAAAACAAAAACATTTAGGCAGGAACCTCGGAGATTCTGCAGCAAAAACAATTGCTGGAAACGGAATTGCAGGTGACCCAGGTTGTTTGCATTATGTTTGTTGTACTTTTCAGATGCTTTGATTGCCTCAAACAGAGAATTTTATGTTCAGCTAAGATCAAGGATATGTTGCATTCGGAACAGCTGTTTCATCTTAGGAACTACAGCAGATGAAGATTACTTTCATCTTTTACTGAGTCAGCGGTTGTAAGTCTTACAGTTTACAATACTTTGTACATTAATCGAAAGAAATTCTACAGACCTTGTTTACAGCAATAAAACCACAAAAATTAAATAAAATAAAGTTTAGGCTTGAGCAATGAACGCAAAGTACTGTACTTCCTTCCATTTGTGCAGCCTTAAGGAAATACAAACTGGATTAGGAATTTCATAGGGTCTTTATGATCCTGAGGCTTGTACTTCCATGCTTCTTTCTCTTCCTTTTCGGAGTCATGAAACCATTTCAGTTTCTGCAAAATACCATGCCTCTAATAGTAAACTATTTAGTTCTTCTGAACTTTTATGCATATCAACTGACTGATGATGGAATCGATGTCCAGCAACAAAAACATGAACAGAGCCATTGATCTCGACATGACTCCAACCTTATCAATCTTCTAGTATTCATCAAGCCTCTACTTGTTGCTGCTTCTTTGCACATGACCGCAAATGTGTACAAATCAGCCATCAATCCGTACTTGCCAGCACTTCCAGGGTTTAAGGTCAACTACTTCCTAGCCGAGTCAAAACGACCGGCTCTACCAAGAAGATCTACCAACCATGTGTAATGTTCTACAGCTGGTCTTTCAGAAAATCCAATTCATCATCTATCAGTCCTGAATGGCTGCAAGCTAATATTATGAAAAAAGACTAATAGCCTGATCTCCTATCCCATAAATAGCATAATCATTTATCATGGAACGCCAAACAGCCAAAGTTTTTGTCTGTTATCCGTCTCAATCTCTTCTGTCGCCTTGTTAATGCTCCCATATTTGGAGAACGTGTATCAAAGAGGTCTGTACTTACCCTTAAGATTCTAAGCCATCAAGCAAAATGTACTCTTCAATCCGTTTCCCCGTGCTCTGCGACCCCAAATCAGCACTAGCTGAAAGAACAGTAACAATAGTTGCTTCATTCGGTCATCTAACAGGCGTCCTTAACAACCTTTTTCAAAGAGATTCTGTGCCTCAGCTGGATTACCCAACTGAGCATACCCACCAATCATGGATGTCCATAAGTCTGAAATTGCAATTGTGAGAGGTTTTAAAGTATGATATTTATCAAATTTATGTTAAATTAAATAATAAACAAAATTTTAATTTTAAATTAAATTTTAAAAATCTTTTTAATTACTTGTGTCAATTGTTTTAAAATTATTATTGTATCGCGTACTATTAAAAGTATTAATAATAATATAATTTATTTAGTTTAGTAGATAATCAACACACATTCTATTTTTAATTTTATTAGGAGTATATGCATTACATGGAGAAAAAAAAACACCAATAATTACAGGAAGCTTTCTTTTTAAAGTATTCCACCATTTTGATTCTTTATATGCTGCTGCTGCTTCTTCTTCTTCTTCCATGTTTGGTGTTAACTTATTTAGTGTGGAGTAAGGGTATACATCTTGCAAGCATGGGATTCCAGACTTGCAGAGATTTGTCCCTGGGTTACAAGTTCAGTTGTATGCTGCATATAAACTTTTCCATTAAATTCATCAAACTGAGAATGTGAAATTTAAATAATTGAAAAATATAAACACATAACTTAATCAATTTTACCGTCCATAAATCCCTGGCATGAACCACAGTTGATGCATTAAGGCCAATGTCAGACCATTTAGCAGTAACCGTAGCTGTAGTTGAACCTCTATTCCATAGCACTACTGCTACTCTTTTCCCACTTAAAGAACCTGCCCATACCTACAACGTTTATGAAAAATAAAGAAAAACGTTTTTCAGCAACAAAACATATGACCCATATCTAAAATGATGTCAAACCAACCTCAAGATCTCCGTTCTTCTTGACCTTTTTCCCTTGAACTCCAAGCTTATCTGGTAACAATAAAAAATTAATTAATACAACATAAGCAATTAATTAAGTTAATTAAAATGTATTTTATAAAATATATAATTAATAAATACCTTGATTTACAGCAATAACTTCTTTGTTGCTGAGTATTTCATAAGTTTGATTCCCCATTGCTCGAATATCACACCCAATCAACAAAGGTGCCTATATCAAACAAAAACTATGCATAATACCGCGAGATTCCAGAAAGTAATATAGTTATTATTTGCGTTTTTACTTAAATTTCATAACAGATACCTTAGCTAATGCCCATATGCTGAAATGTGCTCGGTATTCCTCGGTTGTCATGCCTCCATTGCCAACTTCAAGCATGTCTGGATCTGATCGAAACCAGTTTTACAAAGACTTGTACCCAGAAACAAAGGACAAAAACAATTTTCTTAAGTTTGTTACCATTCCACCCTCCAGGCCCAGCATAAGATGCCCACTTGTCGTTTTGATCTGCACGGGATGTCATACTGCAAACCATGTTTCCCAAAAAAATAATAAATTAATAAAAAATTATTTATTTACTGTTTTATTAATTTGGCAATTTAATTTACTCTAAATTAATAAAAAAAATATGCGTATATTATGCAGAATTAATTAATTCATGCTTACTAGCCCCAGTTGTCTTGAATATCCCCAGTGGTCCTCCAACTATTTCCAATTTTTGGAGCCCACGTGGCAGGATCTTCGTTTCCCCTATTCCAAAATTATTAATTAATTAATTAATTTTTAATATGTAAATTTAAGGACCTATTTGATATGTATTGATAAATTATATCACAATATGTAAAAATACAAAAATTGGGTGATCTGTATGTTACTCTCGTCCCCCAAGAATCATATCTCACCATTCACAGAGAGAGAAGAAAATTGGCCTTCCAGACTTGAACAAAGCTTCAGTCATAACTGGATATCTTTCCTTTGGACTTGTACCAGTGTTCTCGCAATTATCATACTTCAAGTAATCAATCCCCTGTTTAATTCAATAATTAATTAGTCAATTAATAATATTTTTAATTAATTATTTTACTTACCCAAGAGGCAAATGTTTTTGCATCTTGTTCTTCATGTCCTAATGATCCAGGCATAGTCTTACTGCATGTTTGGGTCCTTCACACACACACACACACACACACACACAAGATAATAATAGTAACAATAAATGAAAAGGGTGTCGAGATGGTGTAAATAAAGAAGTAAGTTATCAATTGTACCCAGCGTCAGAGTAAATTCCAAGCTTTAGTCCTTTGTTATGGACATAATCTGCTAGTGCCTTGATTCCGGAAGGAAATGTTGATGCTTTAGGAACCAAATTTCCCTGCCATTTTTTTTAAAACTTTTTTTTATAATTAATTATTTATAATAAGATTAATTAATAAAATAAAAAAATATAAAAAAAGGTACCTTAGAATCCCGATTGAGTTCAGCCCAACAATCGTCTAATTAATAAAGATATTAAAAAAAATAATATTTAAAATAAATGTTAATCACATACAATAATAATAATAAATTGAGATAAGAAAATTAGTGAGAGATGAACAAAATCTTACCTAAATTTATATATTGATAACCCAAAGAGGCAAGTCCGGATGATACCATGGCATCCGCTGTCAAAGGAGGAGGAATTACTTAAATTTCTTAATAATTTTAATTAATTAATTAATTATTTTTTCATTAATTTATGATGATGATGATGATGAAATTAATTAAATTAAATTAAATTACCTGTTTCTCTAATGAGTTTCTCTTCAATGTGGCAAGCGAAGTGATTCCAACTATTCCATCTGATCACCAAACAATTTATTTATTAAATAATTAAATAATTTATTGTTATAAAAATTACGTAAATTTTCTAAGCAACCAAGAATGATATAATATATATATATATATATATATATATATATATATAATAGAAGAAAATAAAATAAGCCAAGGCACACATAATAGTAACTGTAATGATGAATTTACCCCATGGGTGGCGTTCGACCAAGTCCATTATCAATGAGATTTCTACGAATCATCTGCTTTAAATCCGATCCCATACTCTTCATCGTCTCGCCATGGCGGACGGCGCCACCGCTGCCAGCTGCATTTAGGATCAGCAGAAAACACAAGCTAGCCGCTGCCGCCACATCCCAAATTGAAGAAGAAGCAGCAGCCATCTCTCTCTCTCTCTCTCTCCTTTTGGAGGTGGGGGTGGGGGTATGCAAGTGATGGGGTATTTATAGTATATTTATAACACCGAAAGCAAGATTGTCTGTATAGAAATGTCTACTGCTTTCTTTGAAAAATCCAACCCCAAATATTACGCTTTGCTTTGCTTGACTTGAAACAGTTGTTACCAGAAAGAAGGAATACTAAACAAACAAAACTTCATTCTTATTTATATATATATATATATATATATATATATATATATATATGCATGTATGTATATTAATTATTATTTGTTGTCATGTTAATATTATCAACATTACATGTGAGATCCTTGTCGTTTTGGCCATGGAGTCATCGCTGCAGTGCAGCCCGCTAGCTGTTATTCCTCAACTCACGTTGCTGACTATTACTTCTCCGTCGTCTTAGTCTCCTTCACATCACAATGTTTATACATAAACCACTCGCCTGCTTTGTCTTGTTTGTTTGTCTTGAGATTAGGTACTAAATACTTATTTATTTATGTTATTTTTGCTATTATTCATTTCTATAATCAACAACCACACAATAAATAAATGATCAGAATTAGACATATGATATGACTCAAAAATTTAAAAAAGAAAATTCAAACCGGTAATTCCACTTTGGCTCCGAGGACATGCAACATAGAATTAAAATTAACCTAAAAAATTTTAATTAAAAATAATTTATCGATAGTCTAATATTAAATTTTATAAGAATTTATTTCTTGTTTTCAAAAATTTAAGAAAATTTATACCTACTCTATTCTTTTCTTTATTTTTATCGTATTATAACATGTTCAAATAGTAAATCGATTTAGTGATCACTAAAGATATTCCTTTAGTGATTAGTGATCACTAATGATTACTAAAGTATTAAATGGGCATTTGTGGTGACCACTAAATTATCTTGCTATTGGAAAATACCACAATATGATACAAATAAAAAATTAATTATATCTAGTGATCATTAAGATTCACACACACACAGATGTCAATAATTAAAAATGAATGAGATTTGACAAAGAAAATAAATTTTTGGTTCAATTTTATGCTAAAAAAGATCATTACATGCTAAACCATACCTGATACAGAGATTGGTATTACAATAAATTTATAAAATTTAAGAAAATAATAATAATATTAGAAGAAATTAAAACAAAAATTATCATACTGAGTTGTATGGAAAATAAAAAAGTTAGGTTAATATTATAACAAATTATCACAAAATTTCTACTCAAATGTAATGTTTGATTGGTTTTTTTTTAAAAAAATTCAATCCAATTCAACAAGATGGAATCAAGTCCAATGTAAACTGGACTGAGATTATTCAATTCAATCCACTCCAAATGAACTGTTTGAAGTCTTATTCTATTAGCATAAACTGCGTTTGGAGTCAAGGACTTCATCGAATGTTTGTCTCCTGATTGACTTGGGCCCAAATCAAGTTACACGGGGCTCGAGGACTTACATACCATATGATTTGAGTGTTTACCAATTGTAGATAACTTATGCTTCTAGTCATTCATAGGTAAAAGTCTTGCGGGTGAACGAGTATTATGAACAATTTCAAAACGAGTTCTTATTTTGGCTCTAGGAAATGAATATCCGGCATCCGCATGATCTGATTGGCTATATGAATCAGGCATGTACAAGCACCGTTGGCTTACCAGGAAGAGAAGAATGAATGGAGGTGAAAATTGGGTATCATTTTGTATCTATTCTGATAGGAAATTTTCTGATCAACTTTCACCTTGTTACTGCCAACCCTAGATCACATCATAGCTCAGAACTTCCAATTTGCTTTTGTGGGTAGTTTTTGAGACGTACTTTCATATTATACATAACTGGAACCAAGCAGTAAAAGGAAATAGAGAGGGTGGCGTTTTATTTTCACGGTCATATGAAACAGAAGAAAGCAGTTGCATAACGAAGACTCAGAAGATACGAATAACAAGAACCCAGAACAAACAAGACGCAGAAGATTTTGATGCCTGCATAACGATCCAAAAAGAGAAGCAGATCCATGTGCAAACGTTTCAGAGAACAAAACAAAAACTAGTAATCTTCAGGGGCCAAAGGCTGGTGAGTGGGAATCACCATGCACTCGTACATCAGAGCTGCAAGTCCTGTTGGAATTGGCCCAAAAGAATCTTGGAATTATGGGGGACGCTTGGGAGGTTTTGATGCATGGAAGTTGACACGTGGATGTACGTGTTCAGCAGTTGTTCCATTATTATAACGGAAGTCATGAACCCAGAAAGCAACAAAATTCAAACTCAAGAAACATTTTCTTCAATTCTTGGCTCAATTTCTTCGATCTCATTCTCGGACTTTCTGAGGTGCAATATCTGTACATTGCCGGGCCAACTCCGACAACTTCTGTATTTCATTGAGTCCTTCGCTTGCTGCCAATATCTCTATATATCTCCGTACACCAATCATTGTTTACAATCAATATTTCTCCCGGAATTTTCCCTGCAATGGTCTCTATTAAAATGACACCAAAGCAACAAACAACAGCTTTGTGTGTCAGTTTCTTTCCCCGGGAGAATTCTAGGGACCTGCCAATGGCTAGCCTTTCGGAGGCTATTCGGGATGGCAGAAGCGGTAAGAATCCGAAATCTGAAAGCTTAGCGTGACAACTATTGTTGTCGCGAAGGATCAGAATCTTGGAAGACTTCTGGTTCGCTTGAGGAACCTTGCGAGAATGTGAAGTTTGGTGAGGGAAAGCCAGAGCTTTTGCTGTTTCTTTGATGATCGACAATCCTGCCGATACGTGAATGAGATCCAAATTTTGTATCTCGTTACTTTATTTTTTTTTAAAGAAATTAGTTCAGTCGAATTGCAAAATTAGTTGAGTAAAATTCGGTTAGTTGTTGAGCAGTTAATTTAAATAATTAAGAAGTTAATTTTTTTGATTAAAACATAATTAAATTTGTTATTAATTTATATTTAAAATAAATTAATAACAAATTGCAGAGTCCAGAACTAGATTAATCAAACGCATTCTTTATCTTTTAGTTTTTGCTTGTAAAACAGAAAATCATTCCTGAAAACTGACCAAATAGTTACCGTATGAACTTGGGGCTCACCATGCAAAAGATCAAACAGATTTTCATCAGAGAAAAACTCATAAATGATGAGCTTTCCCTCCCTGGAATAATAAAATGACGCAAATTTCACAAGATTTCCATGTTTTATCTTTTCCAGCAACTGCAGCTGCTGAACAAATTCCTTTTTGCTCAATTTATTCTTGTTTTTAACTCTCTTCATAGCAACAACAGCAGCTTATTCCAGCATTGCTTTGTATGAAGATCCTAATTTCCGTTTGTCCAAAACTTCTGCTGGTGCTCTCAGCAAATCATCCAAGTCCAACCCGGTGTATTCTTGTCGAAAAATTCCAATTCTCACCTTCTTTCGGGATCCTCCGTTCTCCGAGAATCAGGCATTTTCTTCTCCGACAAGTCTGCAGATCCATCCCCTGTTGGATGAAGAAATCAAGATCAGAAAACTTCAATCATATGCAGAAATCTCCGTTTCCGGAAAGAAACGTTAAGAAGACTGTTAGCTAAAGGCCCACACGATGGTATTCAGCCTCCGCGTGCACTAGTGGGTAACAACACATCAGAATTGGCTGTAATAAGGTGTTAAGTTTCGGCCACTAAAAGCTTAGTCTTTTAATAAAAATCCGTACAAACTTACTTTCACCAACTTGGTCCTCATTTGCTGATTCTTTTCCGTGGATTCTTTTGTAATAACGCAAGCAAACAAGCTAGACTAAGAAAGGAACCGGGGCTGCACCTGCTGCAACCAAGCCACACTCAATATATTTGTACCCTTCTTGCCCTTTGCTGGAGGAGGTGGATGAGGAGAAGGCGGCGTTTCAATGGCTGGAGTTGGAGAGGGAGGCAGAACTGGACATAGATTTTCTAGACGACTCCCGCAGAGCCCTGAATTATGCTCAGAAGTGCCGCTTGGGATCCTCTGAAGAACATCATTCTGAGGAATTGGACCATCCAGATGAGTTTAAGAAACATTGAAATCGGTCATTGTTGATTGATTAAAGAGTAGAATTTGTCCGGTCAAGTAATTTTCTTGCATTTCCAGGTTTTTCAGCTTTGGGAATTCGATATAATGTGAAGGAATTCCATCACAAAAGCGATTCCGGGAGAGCAAAACAGATTCCAGGTTGAGAAGGTTGGTTAAATTCGGAAGAGAACCCGAAATTGAATAGTTTCTGAGGCTGAGTTTATTCAAGATTGTTATGTTTTGCATAAACTCCCGGTGGGAGAATTCCTGTAAGTTGAATATCTTCAAGAACAAGGCTAACGACGTGCTCATTTGACAGGCGATTCCTGCCCATCTGCTCATGTTATTAATACAACGCGGGCCTGTCCATTTTTATGCGAATCTGCAGTAGAATCCATAGAATCTCTCAGCAGCAACAAATCATGTCTTCAACACGCCGCGGGCCTGTCCAGTTTTTATGCAAATCTACAGTAAATCCATAAAATCTCTCGGCAGCAACAAATCATGTCTTTCAGCTGGATAATACTCCATGATCTGAACGGCTGCAACAAGCACAACATTTTCTAGCAATAGTGACATTGACGGAAGCAAATATATTGTTGCAGCAAACATTTTGAAATATAAACTCATGATGATGATGATGATGATGGTGGTACACGCCCATGCCAATTCGACCATGCGATACTGTATTGAACATTATAGAAGCAATACAGGAAGCACTTTTCTTGACCCAACCAAAAGATTCCTTCTGATTCAAAAAGGGATTGACTTCTGACTTTTTGCTTACCAAAAGCACTTGCTATTTTTCATCAATAACCAAGATTGCGAAGTATGCAAGGTGAGATTGCCATCGAGCGACACAAAAACCCAGACAACAAAATCAAATAAAGTTTGTAATGAATAATAACAAAGTTGACACAACTATTATTCAATTTTATTTAACATGACACAAATACGATATAATAATACAAATTACCATCCCTAGATGTTAGGGAGCTATTTGTAACAGACTGATATATTATCCCCTTATTTGTGAAAACATAAAACTAGGGACCCAGATGATATTGTCAACATTTTTATTTATTTACTTTCAATTTTGGATAAATAAAAACTAACAAAGAAATAAAACCCTTCATGAACGGAGGGAACAGAACGAAGGGTTTAATCAGTCCACAGTAGCTCTCCGCTCCACCTACGCTCTCTCCCTCTTTCATTCTCCGTAAGCTTCCTTTGTCTTCATTTCTTGTGTTCAAATTTTGGGGTTTGCATTTGATTCAGTTAGCAAATTCAATTTACACTTAATTTTTCATTAGTAATTTCGCAGCATTATATGTAATTTAGTTACTCTCACTGGGCATGATTTTGTTGTTTCCTTAGTTTTTTTTGCTTTTGATTGCAGATGATTTAATGGAAATTTAGGCTTTGTTTTGTTTTGTTATAATCTCTTGCACGTCAAGTTTTTAGGTTTTACTTTTATCGGATTTATTTCATCTAAGCTGTATGCTTATTCATCTCTTCATGGGCACTCTGCTTCTGTGGTTACTGCAATTTTGGCTCAAATTAGAGTTTTAACAAGAGTGGATAGCTTCTCTGTAACATTGTTTGTGCTTGCTTTGGTTAAATTCTCATCTGGGTGATTAGAGTTTTCGTTTGTGGTGACCCAGATTTTGATAATTATTCATCGAAATTGGGATTTCTTTATTTTTGGTTTTATCATTGAGTTTTTTTAAGGGACAAAAATGAGATGGGGACGGGATGGGCTGTTGAACGAGGATCCCCGGCCCCACACTGCTGCATTTTTCTTCTGTAGTTTCTAAGGATATAATGTCATTTGTTTGGTCTCCTGTAATCAGTATATTTATTATGTATACATATAAACTGGGATTTGTTATTCTAACTAAGCAACTCAACCAAGCTTTATATCCACCACATTGAATCACCCATACTATTTTTCAGGAAGTTCTTCAAACTAAGCACCTCTGAGCTTCATAGATTATCTGTGTGCAGATTATAATTTGTATCCTTGCGTGGTTGTTGTTATTCTTATTATCTGCAAATTAATGGCAATCTACGTGCATATATCTTGCTGCCAACTGTTATTACCTTTGATTGGCAATATCTATCATTCTTCCCCATTCCATGCCACCAGAAACTTGATCTTCATTTTATTAATGGAAGTTTGAGTTTTTACTTTTCAATTGCATATATTTCCCCTAATGTTTCAGATTAAGTATATAATATCTAATCTGTATTTTTTCTTTTCCATGAAAAATTCTTAATGCAGAAATTTTTGTTTGCAACCAGTGTTGCTGAGGGCTTCTCGTTTGAGGATTCTCATATTCTTGAAGGTGGCAAAATGTCAACTGGCCCTGGACTTGAGTCTCTTGTAGATCGTATGTTTCTTTATTACCTAAATTTATTGCTGATGCCTTTCATGTATGTGTTTCTATGAGCAAAAGAACATGGAGGCTCATACAACGTAGAGTTTAAATAGTAAATTATATGTAACTTTAATTAAACAGATAATATATGCTGACAGTGAATCTGATTTTCTTAGACAGCTTAGAAGTAACTTTTTTGGAGATTGTTTGTCAGTGTTAACAGTCTTGTAAATTGTTTGTCTTAAAAAGTATATTAAAGAACTTAATAAGGAGCATTGAGAAAACTCATTACAATTAAGTCATTGTCTAGATTAGATGAAAAATATAAAATAACATGCCAGGGAATGCCAAACATACTTCAAACCAACATTACTTTAACACTTGGGGAACGCAAAGAGATACGAATAAGAGCTCTTATGTAAGACATCTGTTCCTGAGTATAGACGCACAAGGGACATGTTTTACTACTTTCCATGTACTATTTATAACTAGACTTAATATTTTAAGCCTTGAATACTCATTTCCTTTAGTTGGTTTTCAGGTTATCGTAATTTTTGAAAAATCTTTTGTTTTATTGCATCTTCCATGGGGGAAAAGTAACTACAATTATAAATGTAGCCTCCATGCTTTTTCCTGTGCATGTGGTTTCATTTTGGGGCAAAATAATTTTCTTCTCGTTTCTTGTTCTTAGTCTCATATCCTTTGTTTACAGAGCAAATATCAGTTATCACAAATGATGGACGTAACATAGTGGTATGTTTACATCGTTGATCTTTTTAGAACATTAGTTCAGTAATTTGCGTCATCTTTACAATACAATTCCTGAGTTGCATTTTCTACATAAAATGCAGGGAATCTTAAAAGGATTTGACCAAGCTACAAATATAATCCTTGATGAATCTCATGAGCGTGTTTACTCCACTAAGGTCTATATCCTTATCTCAATGTGCTACTTTTTAACACTCTTGGTGCCTCAGTAATAGGAGGAAAAATGGGTTTTCAGAATCTTTGACAGGATTCTAATTCCTGTTGGTGTCCCCAGGATCAATTTTTCTAGCCTAAAATAAATAGATAGATAAATACACTGGCTGAAATTTACCACAGTAATGTAGACTGCAGAAGTTTTCTTTGCACTTGCAGGAAGGAGTTCAGCAGCTTGTATTGGGATTGTACATAATAAGGGGTGACAACATGTAATGCAATCTTCTCACACTCTGAATTTATTTTTATTTTGCTTTGTTTTAATTTATTCTGTTTTGGTTGCTCAAAGAGGTCATATTTTTAAATGTGATTACGTTACATATAACTATAACTATTTGATTCTTCAATTCTTGCAGAAGCATTGTTGGAGAAGTTGATGAAGAGCTGGATGCTCATCTTGACTTGTCAAACTTGAGGGCTCATCCCCTCAAACCTGTGATCCATTAATGGAAACCGATATGGATGTAGAACTCTTGTCGACTCCATGAGGATTTGTAACCAAGAGGGAAAAAAAAAGGAAAAAGAATCTAATTTTAGGACTACAGTAACAGAAACTGGTCAAAGTTATACATTATGTAATGCTTTAAGGGTTGTGTTACTGTACTTAATTGTGTATCTCTGTTTTCGGACAAGTTACCTTCCTGGAGCTAATTTTATATGATGCTGTGTCATAGTTGATTGTGTTTTTTGGGTCACATTGACACTATTATTTTGTAATGCAGAGTGCAAAAAGAAGATGGCTGTCATAATTTCATTTCAACTCCTGCTAGAATGTTTCTTCTCTAATGGTCAATTAGCACGCAGAAAGATCTTCACTAATCAGTGAATAAAACTATTCTTTCTTATACATACAACAAATTTAAAAATCTTCTTTTTAACCACCCATAAGATTCAGAAACTTATGTGAAGCAAATAGATTAATTATGTTTTATTTCTGAAAATAAGAAATATTAGGGACTCGAATGTTATTAGCCAGTACAGAAAGCCTGTCATCTAATATTGTGGCAAAAAAATTGCCAGGAGCCAAGCTGCGCAAGTAAAACCGCTGCGTCTGAAAAAAAATACAAATAAAAAGCAAAACCCTAAAACCCTTTCCTCTTCTGATTCTGTATAACTATCGTTCCTTGAAATTGGATTTACAGTGCTCTTATGTTTGTGAAACGAAGAAAATGCTTCAGTGAATGAGTGAAGTGAGTAACAGAATTTGATTTGAAGGAGGATGCTGGAGATTACAAGAGCCAAGATTTTCTCTCATCGATTTCTTCTTGCTAGAAACAAAACCGGTAAAATCAAATGAAACCTTTTAAATTTCTCCTCAGTTAATTACAGAAAAGAGTTTTCGTGTTTTTGAGATAAATATTTTGTGAGATGATTTGACCATCGTCTGATCAATTTAGCATTTTTGTATTGCTTATCGGAGGAAAATGGAGTAAACTTTCCATTTTGAGTCGAATGAAGTCAATAGTGAAGTTTGGCTGTTAAAAAGTACGTAATTGGCAATTGATTGAAGCAATGAATTGTTTGCATGGATGTAGAGTGTTTTGATTTGATGCATAAGCAAAATGTTGGGCACGATAACTTTGGAATTAGAAATGAGGAAATGATTGTGCATTTTTGTTTCTGTGATTGCATGACTGTTGATGTATGTGCTTCGTTGATTTATAGATAGCCAAAAAAACTGCAAATATTGAAAAATAAAAATTTCTATGGAACATTTACTTTTTCTATAGTGTTCCATACAGCAATTGGACACAGATATTAATATCGAATTGTCAAGTGTCTAACATACAGAAATTGACGGTGAGAAGTTTCTGAAAAGTTGTGGGATGGAAGGCTAGTTTTTTTTTGTCTTTTTCTTTTTGTGAAAACTATGAGGAAAAGGGTGTGAAGTTAAGATATGAGAACAAAGTCGGGTGAAATTTGGGATTAGAAACCTTTGTTTTCTTAATATTATTCTTAAATCTTTCTATGAGCCATTTCCATTTTAGAGTGAATCTCATGTGAAATTTCTATTCAATATGCTGAATTTCAATTGTTTCTGATGATATTTTGATGATCCTCTCATTAGTTGACGCAAAGACATTCTGTGTGTAAATTGTATAACTAAATGCAATTTTGTGCTTGACAGCTCTTACCGAGTTAAAAGGTGTTGCAAATGGTTTGAATATTCAGTGGCGCAGAAAGTCATATGCTGCCTCTGTTCCTTCTGATGCACTAAAACCTCAGAGAGGTCGGAAAAAGATTTCAAAAGATGAAAGAAAAGCTATGGTGGAAGCTTTCGTGAAAACGTATTTGTTTTTTAAATTTTTTGAGAACACATTGTTGAGTTTTTTCTTAATCAGTCTTCTTGAGAGTATACTTTTTATATTAGCTCAAGGAAGATTTTACATTTTTCTTTTAAAGAATGAACCAGTTTGGAAAGGCAAGTAGGACATAGAATGAATTTAGAATTTGATTTTTTTTTATTATATTGAAGAAGTTTTAGATGAAGAGCTGTTCTAATTTTTAAAGGAATATAATTATTTTCTTTTTCTTTTAATGAGGACTTGTGATTATCTATCAGAAGGATGATATTAATGTTTTATGACTTCAGCTTTGTCATTGAATACAGATAGTTCTTGGAGAATTAACAAAATTCGTTGATGGACTCTTTGATAGCATATTAATCTGTAGGTTTTCTGTCTTACTAGTATTTTTTGTTTAATTATAAATTTAATCAGCTCAGCTACAGTTTGATTTCCTTTGGAGGAGAAATAAAAGAAATAAACTTATTATCATTCTTTGGTTTTCTGGAGTTAGTGTTGCATTGCAGTTAAAGCACACCATCACAAGATTAACCCACCATTGACTCAAAGCTTCATAAAAATTATGATCTCTGCTTTTAAACTTATAAAAATGTTTTTAGGGAATTCTTGCAGTGTTTTTAGGGTAACAAAACTAGTCAATACCGTTAATTTTTCTTTATGTATATTTTGATAGATACTGCCCATGTTGTAGATTGCATATTGAGCATTTAAGATAGATGACATATTTACTTAGCAACATTCCTAGATTCATGTTCTTTAGCTTTGTTTTCCTTTAGATTGCCATGGCCACTGACTTTTCATTGTTCTTTTGTAGGTAGTTTATTTCATCAATAAAATTACTTCCTCTGCACTTTCTGTGAGAATATGATTGCATCAAGTTGTAGTCTTGAAAAACTATGGGAAACTCAAAGCAAAGAAGGATTGTTTAAATTAAATTACTGATGTTGATTGGAAAGATGACGATGAATACAAGATGGTGTGTGCTTATATGCATAAACAAGCATAAATCTTTTCCTTTCTTGAATCAAACCACCAAGAAACAGCATGTTTATAAATGAAATTGAGTCCCAGATCTTGACAGTACATCTTCTTATAAAAGTTTCCAGTGGAAACTATGTTAGGATTGTTAATTGCATTACATTCATAATTTAGCAACTTAAATTCCAGTCCTCTGTCTTAAAAAAAAATGTAGAATTCTGCTAAGATGAATTCAGTCCCAGATCGTGACTGTAGATCTCTTTTGTTCCTTTTTATTGAATCCAATCATTAATTTGATATTTTACAGATATAGAGCAGCGCATGATGGGAAATTCCCTACTACAAGTGATGTTCGTAAAAATGTGGGAGGCTGTTTCTATGTTCTAAGAATCATTCTCCAGGAACTGGAGTGCAAATCTAAAATATCCTCTCCAGATGGAGATGGGCTAATTAAAGAGCATAATGTAAACGTGGATGTCAGGGCTCAAAATGAGGTTGACAACTTAGCTGGTGATAATGTGAAGATTGGTGATGCCAGTGACAAGCATCTAGAAGCAGAGGGAGGCCCCTCAGCCTCCTCCACGGCTGAAATTAACTTTTCTGAAGAGGTCAAAAAGACTACAGCTCTGGTATGTTTTTGACATCTATCACCTTTTGGTGGAGTCCGTAGAAAGTATAGTTTAGTTAAATATGAAGTTTTAAAGCCTTTTTAGGTTTGATAAACTGAATTTGTGACTGTGTCCAATGAGGTTGGGAAGTTCTTTATGGCAATTCGTCCACAATCAAAAGTATAATATTCAGTTAATAGATGCTTTGGGCATCTTGAGGCAGAACATGTTTACAATGTTATTTACTAGCTTTCTTCTGATTTTTTGGTGTAGTTAGTTGCAAAAATGTGGCACTGAAAAAGAAATTGCTTCAGTTAACATGGTTTGGAAGCAAGAGTTGGCATCTAAGTTTGTCTAAGTTCACTTGTATTCTCTTGCTCATTTCAGTCCAAACTTGACACCTAGGACAAATGGTGCTATGATAAACATGTTTTCACTATAATATTTATCTCTATGCCAAGATAGCTGTCATTAATCCTGTTATTAATTGAAATATCCTAGACTTTTGCATCTTCTTCTTTATATTTCTTAAAAATCTTTGGTGACTTGATTATTTTATCCTTTCATTCTTTGGTCCTAAAATTTTAAGCAACAATGTTATTATGATTCTAATACTTTTTTTCTGTCTCTGGCAAAAATGAAGTCTTTTCTATGTTATAATATCATCAGTTCTATATTTTGTTCTTTCAGTTTGGTCAGCCTGAGCTGTTTGGCATAGAAAGTAATGTTATAAATGGAAACAGTGAGGTTGTTACTTGTTCCCATCTTGGAAAACCAGAGCATGAGAAAATGGAAGGAGCTCAGGAAAATCATTTGGATTTTGTCGCAAAAGAAAGTTGTCCAGTCGAAGAAGAAACCAATAAAACTTTTCATCAAGGCCATAATACAGTGGAGAATGGTAAAAAAGAGGAAGCCGAGGGAGTTCATTCTAATTTTGTTCCATCAGAAAGTCATCTGCTAAAAAGAGAGGCTGAGAAAGTTCCTCATCTATCCATTGGGAATGCAGATGAGAAAGAAGAACGAGTTCTGTCAAAAAATGTATTGGAGTCTAACAGTTCAAAGCATGAAGCCAAGCAATATCAAGGATCTCCTGAGCCCCAAAAAAATATATCGTAAGTTTGTTTCTATAACAATACTGTATGTTGTATCTGTTAAGAATAATATTTGTACATTTGGAAATAGTGTCATTTTTTGGATTTATAGTTCCATTGAAGCTCGACGGGGGTTGCAATGAGTAAATTTACAGAAAAAAGAAATTTTTAAATCTATGTTTGCAGGATCTTATTGGGAATGCTAGATGGTCGTGGCTGGTGAACTTTGAGTTTGATTGACCTAAAAAGTTATTACTCTGGATTTTTGAAAATTTTAGGTTGTTAAGATATTCATAGAAGGTGACCATGGCGGCATTCCATGGGTTTCATTTGTAGATTTGTTAACTGACCCTTACATTTTATAAGCTGTGAAGCTTAGTGCAGACACCAAGCAAAATTATGTGTGCACAGTCAAGTGTCTCTGCTAATTGTGTCCAATGTACAAAATGTGCTGTCATATGCTTGTCTGCAGTGTGTCATCTTTTCAATTCTGTTTACATAATCTAAGCATGCTGTTGAAGCTTGCCTAAATGTATCCAACATGGACCTGATTTAGCTTGGCTTAACAGACTTGTCGAACATTTTATTTCCACTTGAATATATCAACTTTATTATCATCACTTTTTTGGTTCATGCCAGTCTTTGCCATCCTTCTAATTTAGATACCAAACCAATAGTCAATTTTCCCTCCTACAGGAACATATCTAGCAGTCAAATCGATGATGCTGAAGTTCCAAAGAAACTGACTGTGTGGGGAAATCTGAAGTCCTTTGCAGATAGCTTTTTCAGGATGTGGAAATAACAATGAATCTCTTATCTCTGGTACTTTCAGAACAATGATTTTCAGAGAGGCAATAATTACACATGAGATTTAGTAGATGTCATAGATCTTTTTCTTTGCTGCTATTGCTCAGTGTATTCTCTTTTGTATAGCATATTCTCTTTCTTTTTTTTTACTGTGACTGAGCTACAAAATGTGCCATTGACGGAACTGAGTCTTGTTTCAATTATCTTCTATTGTGAATTCATGCTGAGGCTAGGCTTGATAGAAAAATATTAATATATTACAAATTATAAATTCAAAATTCAACTGCCTTGGTAGAATTCTTATAGAAATTGGAAAATAAATTGATTGGGAATGGAGAAAGGGATCATTTAACCTTCAACTTTAACATTTTGTTTAGTGAAACTCTTAGATAATCAGTAAGATTTCTGGAGGTTGAAATCAGTGGCTGCTGATTATTATCTTTTTATTGTTGTATAATAGAATTCATCAGTTCAAAATTATGTTTGCTTTCAGCTTAGCTAATTTAGCATTTAAGTTTTACGAATTTTGGTTGGTTCAACTAGTAAAAATATCTCGATCATCAAAATTGAGATGGGACTTAGCTCAAATTTAGATAATATTTTGTTAAAAAAATAAAAATTAGAACTTGAAACAACTTTCTCTAACAGTATCCATCTTATAATTGGAATGGTTTTTTGTTTAAAAAATAAAGATTATACAATCATATAATATGTTTCTCTTCATCTCCAAAAATAGCCAACTCCCTCAACTACTGAAAATCAATCCTTTCTATTTCCAGCATTCAATCCCTTCTAAAACTCTCACTGCCCAAACTGCACCATAACCAACAAAACTGACTTACCAGTTGTCTTTACTATTTGCACAGTATGTCTTCTCCTATATTAACCTCTCTTCTATCTTCACTACTTCATCAACTTGCTCTTTTTTACTTTCTTAACATTCTGAGAAAACAAACAATACTTCAGAATCATGGACATGTTGTGGCGCTTTGCTCTAGCTCTTTCCATGGCCATTGCTTTCATTCCTACTGCAATTCTTGCCTCGGACATGAATTTTATTGATCAATGCTGGAGGCGAAACCCCGACTGGCGAAGGAACCGTTATCAACTCACTACGTGTTCCGTCGGTTTTGCCGGAAAGATGAGTAACAATGCCGGAAAAGATGTTGTACAGTACAAAGTCACAGATCCCAGCGACGACCCTGTGAACCCTAAGCCGGGAACTCTGCGATTCGGAGCCACCTTGATTTCAGAAAAAGTGTGGATCACTTTTAAGAAGAACATGAACATAACCCTTCTCAAACCGCTCCTTATCAGCAGTTTTACTGCAATTGATGGCCGCGGCGTCAACGTCCACATTACTGGAGCTGCATGTCTTGTGGTGTACAAGGTAATCAACAATGGTACATTTCCCATTTTCGTGGTATGATTTTTCAGACAAATATGCAATTTCTCACTTCTCCAGTGATGGATGCATCAGGCAAACAATGTGATCATTCATAGCCTGTATATCCACCATTGCCGAGCTGAGGGGCCGAGCACTGTGATGGGTCCAGACGGAAAGCCAATGCAGCTAGGGATGGTTGATGGAGATGCAATCAGGCTGGTGACTGCATCAAAGATTTGGATAGATCACAACACACTGTACGAATGTCAGGATGGTCTGATCGACGTAACCCGCGGCTCGACAGATATTACCATCTCCAACAACTGGTTTAGGAACCAAGACAAGGTTATGCTTCTTGGACACGATGATGGTTACGTAAGAGACAAGAACATGAAGGTAACTGTTGCTTTCAACCATTTCGGACCGAACTGCAACCAAAGAATGCCGAGGTAATATCTCACTACATTCACTCATCTCTATCAAGGGTTTTGTAGCATTTTATGTAGGTATTACGAGCAGGAGATTTTTGCAATTGAAACGTAAAACCATGCAGGGTTCGCCATGGATTTGCACATGTAGTGAACAACCTGTATCAAGGATGGACACAATATGCAATTGGGGGAAGCATGAACCCTAGCATTAAGAGTCAATCCAACTTATTTATTGCTCCAAAATCAGGGAACAAGGAGGTATATATTCAACACTTTCTTATATTGTTAATTTGTTGCAAGATAAAACAAATACAACACAGACTAATGAAATGGCAACTGTGTTTCTTCCAACTAATCAATGCATGTACTTAAATAGGTTACATGGAGCCTAGGAGATTCATGGAAACTTTTTTCAGTGGGGGATGTTTTTGAAAACGGAGCTTCTTTCAGAGAAACGGGTGTCGGCAAAGCTAATCTGTACTACACAGAGGAACAAAAGTTTGAAGTAGCAGATGCCACCACTGTGCGGTCATTGACAAGTTCCTCAGGTGTTTTGAAGTGCTCCAGGGCATCAAGATGCTAAGTCAACCAAGAGATAACTCCTTAACGACAAAGATGTGCTAGAAATATGTTTTTTTTCTTCATTCCTTCATCTGTAGAGTATATTTTTAGTTTCTCCTTCAGCTTTGTAAATCACAAAATTCATCAGACACCTGGTCATGCTCAGACTGGTAAAATGACATACTAAGATTTAAAAAAAAGCATGTAAAAGTTATCTATTACAGAAAAATGAATGAATGTCACTTTGTTCTAAAAATGCCCTTCTATTTCAAAAGTTAATCTTCATCATCAGAACTTGCATAAGCCAAACCAAGTAAGCTTTTAACAGGATTTTCAACCTGAGCCTGACCTCCAGGTTTGTTTGATATCGATGGAGTTTGCTCAACACGGTTTTCAACCTTGGTCAGACCTCCTGGTTTGTTTGATATCGATGGAGTTTGCTCAACAGGGTTTTCAACCTTGGTCAGATCTCCCGGTTTGTTTGATATCGATGGAGTTTGTTCTTTTTCCTTCTCTTTGCCAAGCTCAGACTTGATATTTTTTGAAGCAGAGGTACTTGATATTGAGGTGGGCTGATTCCCACCAGACGGACTTGAAACTTTTTGTCTCTTTGGTTTAACTTCCACCACCTTTTTCAGCAGATCCTGCTGCCTACAATTAAGATAATTATGTAGATTAGACAAAAGAAACAATTGAAAAGCATATCCATTTTAGCAAAATCTGGTATTGAAAATATAAAATGGTGAGTGTTTCTATGTAAGAATGAGAAGAGTATGTGCAGACAGAAATACCTAATCCCACTCTTTGGCTTGGGCTCAACACGAAGTGACAAGGGAACCGATGCAGGTGACGAATCTGCTAAACTTGCAGCTTTGTGTCCATTGTTTAAGGAGAGACCAATGAAACACCAAATAAACACCACAACCAACAAACTGAACTTTTCAAAAATTACATGCATGACAATAAAGTTATTGAAACCCAGACCAGAATGATTTTAAACCAGTGTTCAAATGAATTGTCGGCTTAGGTTTCACCAAATTAAACTAACAAAATTTTGTAAACAATCTGGAATATGTATACAGCTAAAATGCTTGCAACACATATAAGTAGTGTAAATGAAACTTTGGACAGAGAACCATAATACGAAGAACATACATTAATTTAATACCTATCACCTTCATGCCATCCCAAAACACTCTTTCAATAGAACAACAGAGTCAATCAACAACAGAATGACAGATGGACTGTATGTGTGTGTGTGTGTGTGTGACAGCATAAAAGGAACTAGGTCAACACCGAATTACAAGTTAGATAGAGGATATTTTAAAAGCAGCAAAAGCCCGTTTCTCAGTACGGCGAAGGAGACGTTCAGCATCCTCCTCAGCTTCCATCTGCTCCTTGAGATAGAGCAAATCATCACTGTCCAAAGCTGCATAAGCAAACCTCAACACTCTATACCTAACACGACAACACAAATACAACACACAAGCAAATTTACACAAAGCGTGAAAAACAAATGCCAAAAGGGTTTACCCCCACGGCCATGAAGATAGCCGCCGCGTTCTCCAGCTACCTCTTGCATCTGCTTGCATCAATCACCCAACAAGACAAAGCCAACATCCCTGCCGGGGCATGTTATCAGAAATCTCCCCAAGACCCAAAAAAAAATGAATTTTCTTATCCATAAAAAGGAAAAACGAGAGAGAGAGGGAGAAGTGGACGGTCTAACCTTGGCGACCATGCGCTGGAAAGTAATGTCTTCGTCGTCTATTTTGTCTTTCCCTTTTCCCCATTTCTTTTCTGCATCAAAACCAATACATAAAGCACAAGCAACTATTACTACCACAAATACTGCTAACACAACCAACTAATATATAATCAGAATCTTACATCGTAAATCTTAATTCAATTGATGGATCTTGTTACTGTTACCTTTGGGGTCGCTGAGATTGGTGTATTCGCGGACTTCTCTGCCTGCCATCTTCGACGCAGCACTCTGTTTCTTTGTCCTTCCTTTTTGTCTTCTCTCTCCAAGCCCTCTGGCGATTCTTCTAGACTCAGGAAATTTCTGAGTTTGTGGGCTTGGACCGTAAATTTGGAGATGTCTAATGGATCAAACGGTTGACATTTAGTTAGGCCCACTTATTTCTATATATTGAGCCCTCAAGAGCCCTAATATTTATTTACATCAATTTATATTTAATAAATTATTTAATTAATAAAATATTAATATTTAAAAAATTTTATTACAATTATAAAAAATTATTTTTAAATAAATACTTTAAATTCAAGTATAATATATAATACTAAAATTTATTATTAAATTTATATAAATTTAAAATTCACATTTTATTAAATTTAATAAATAATTTATTAAAAAATATTTTTAGTTGTTAAATTATATACAAAGAATTAATTATCATATTTAATTTAATTTATTATGTTATTTATATAATAATTTAATAAAATTATAATATATTTTTTTAAAAATTATCAAATAAATTAATAATTATTATAAATATATATATATAATATAATATTATTAAATAAATAATTCACCGACCTTGTTGCTTGCTCCTCAATGTACTTGCCCTCGAAGAAAAAGTACCCTTTACACGTTCACTTCGACGCCGTAAACGAAATAGACAGCTGGCAAGAACCCGTCAAATTTGTAAGTTATCTTTTTCATTTCTGCTTCATTTCTTCTCGCACTTATCAAGGTTCATATGGTTATGAGAATGTTTCAGTTTTTGAAGACTTTAATGATTTGTTGGGATTTAGATTGTTGTTGTAAAATATTGATGACTGTTAAGATATATAAGGATTTGGTTTCTGGGTTAGCAGGGTTTTTGATACATTGATGTCTGCCTACGTTGGTTTTCACTTTGGTTTTGTTGGGATATTTTATCATACGGGTGGTATGTTGTATAGGTTCCTTCGCATCAGTGGTTAGGTGTAATTTGAGTTGATTGATGTGAGAAGGTACAGGGATGATATTATTGAATATGAATTCATATTTAATTCTTGATTCATGATTCCCATTTGTTGGCTTGGCAGCAAAGCCATAAGTTGAGACTTCTATTTGACCTGGCAATTGGTGTTTGTCACATTGCCTGTGTAAATGCATCCATGGGATGAATACAAGTCAGGCCCTCCTTTGTTTTTTTTGCTAATTAACTGGAATATTATGTGTTTGTTTAGGCACTACAACACGCAAACCATCCATTTATTGAAAGAACAGTTTTCAAAAAATACGCAAACCATCCATTTATTGAAAGAACAGTTTTCAAAAAATTGTCTTTGAATAAAAGCTCTTGCAGTGTTCTTACTTCTTCAGTTTTTGCAGTGTTCTTACTTCTTAAGTTTTTCTTAGCATTTTAAACTTGCGGGCTGTTTATTTATGGATCAAGAGCAGTGTGTGAATGATGGAAGCAGGTTATTGCATGATTAATACAAGGGTCATAAGTGAAATAAGAGAACTAGAATCATTGCATGATCCATTTTGAAATAGGAATGAGAAACCAAAGTGAAGACGAGAAGTGTGTAACCATGAGAGATTGTGTTTTAATTGAAATTTTATTTGTTTTGATCTTCATCTTATAAGTTATATCAAGGACTTCCAAAATTCTTACTGCATACGACGTTGCAATATCTGGATGATTTGAATCTATGGTGCTTCTTCTAAGTATTGCTGCCATTTACTGTGTCCATGCTTTCGTTTGAAGTGAATGGATCATTATTGAGGGAACCTATTAAAACTATTATTGTGTTGGTAAGAATATACAGTTTGTTACTTATTAAGAGGTACCAAAGATGGAACCACAAAAAGCTCAACAAGAGAAACAATCATCACCTGTTGCCCCAAACCCTGCTGCCGCTGCCATGGCTTCATGTCGAAAGAAGAAGAATGATGATGCCACTTTCCTGGAGGATCTGAAGGATCACATTGATGAGTTCATCCACGCATCAATGGACGAACACAAAACTTGTTTTAAGAAGAGCATCCAAAAGGTTAGTCATATTTTCCTGCCCATGTAAATTTGCTTCTTTGCTGTCTAATCTATGTGCATCCATTTCTCACCTGATGGCTTGGGTTGATTTTCAGATGTTTGGAATGTCCAAAGTTGTTGCAGAAAGGAATGCAGCTGACACCAAGGGAGTTGAAAGCTCACTTCCGCTTCAAACCACAGTGTCAGACTAGAATACCATCCCTCTATCTTTAACTTTACATCTAGCTTCAGAACCACAGGAATGTATTTCAATGTGTGTTGTCTAGTAAGTCTAAATGCTAAAGTTTGTGTGAATAAGAGTAACTTCTTTGAATTGGATAACCCAGGAAAGAACTTAGCTTGTGATGTGTATGTATGGTTATGTAAAACTATACCATGAGGTATGTGGGAACAATTTAAGAATATCTTGTTGAATGTCCTACGATAATTCATATAAAACTAAGTCTGCATATGCTTTTCTCTGGTAAAGTACAAGAAATTTAAAGGTCTCTGGGATTTATGATAGAGGTACAAATTATGCAATGTTTATACAATTCAGTCTCATTTCTGTTTTATTTCAAGCTTAACTCTCAAAAGGTTTCCTCAGTATGAACTTAAAGGTGATCTTGAAAATAGGCAATGCAAATAATTGGTAAAATTTTTAAATTTTAATTTAAAATTAACTTAACATTAATTCAATAATAAGTTTTATTAAAATTACACTTTAAAAATGATTTTACTTTAAAAACTCATTTAAGATCTTCAAAATTTCATAAAAACTCAGGGTTACTGCACCAGTATCGTAATGACTTCATTGCTATTTGTGTTAAATTTATATATATATATATATATATATATATATAATTGCTATTATCAGGTGTTGGTGATTTTTTAATTTTTTATTAATTTATTCTGACATTTGTTTTTAAGGCCAAATTTGTGGGCATTGGCCCAAATTTTTTAAGCTTGCAAACTTGTAAACTTACAAGCCCCATAACGCCCCAGACGGACTGGGTTTTAACAAAAAAAGCGGGGGTCCGAATTTTCGGATTATTCGGAAAATCTCGGATATTTTTATTTTATGTCACAGAACTCTTGAATTTGAGACCCAAAAAAGCCTGAGAAATAATGGCTCTCTCTCTCAGGAATTCTCCCTCGTGCTCGCCGGTAAGCTTCTAATGTTCTTCAGTAATTATTTCAATGCTTTTCAAATTCTAAGTTATTTCATTCGATAAATTTGTTTTCTTTTGGGCAGTTTAAAATAAAGAATCCAGGACAAAACGAATTTCCATCTTCTTCATCATCCTTTCCTAAAAGCTGTAGCCACGGTAGTAGTTCAAGATGGTGGAATTATGACTACGCAAACAAAAATGGAGTGAAAGCTTGTTTCACTCCCATTGACGAACCCATCCTCAAAGAAGCTCTTAAGGTACTGTTGTTGATCCGATTATATTTGAGCAGTTCAAACCCAGATGAAATAGTCGTCCAGAATTGTTTCTCTGTGGTCAAAATATGTTTTCTCCAATTTTTTGTGTGGAAATGCTGCCTTGGTAACATGTTTTTTTTTCATTTTTCTTTTTCTTTTTTTTTGGGGGGGGAATTTAGATGTCTCAAGTCTTGCTTTGAGAATAAGAACACCTCATTTGTCCAGAAATTGTGTGCATTATGATAGTGTGGTTATCTTGGTTGCGGTTTTTACAAGTTTGATCAATTGGTTCTTCGCCACGCTTATGTAATTGGATACATTTGGGAGATGAGTGGATAGAAAATTGATCAATTCTTGTTATATTAGATTTTCTATCAGTTTTGTCTACAGAAATAAGCAAACTATTCTGAGGATATGTTAGGTTGTGCTAGGCCTCTACTTAATTTTAAATTGCAACAAGAGTTTGGAAAACAGAAACTTCCACAATGGGGTAGGGACTACCTATTTTTGCTCTTATATTTGATATCAAGTAACTCTACCTTAGAGTAAGTTTCAAAGCCAAAACACACATTTAATTGGTTAGTCTATTGTTGTTTTAAGAGAAGAATTCAAATAATCAATGCTTTTGGCTAGTGACTCGGGAGAGAATAAATGAGTTAATTTTCCTTTGCTGCTTTTCATATTCTTTCTTTTTCTGCATATTTGCTGCCTGCTGGACTATTATAGATCCTCTCGGTTTGAACATTCTGGCTTCTATTATCACATTTGCTTCATGGGGTTTTGACAACTTAGTTGATATGCCCAATTCAGTATGTTAGGATGGAAATTAATTTTTATGCTGAATACTTCTTATCTTGGGTAGACGGATTTGCACACCCACATTCTTAAAAACACATTGATGTCTAGGTAGTTTTTTAGTTAAATTTGGACAAAGGAATTTTTCTCAAACTCAAAATGAGAATGTCTTCTGTATTAATAAGCTTTATGGTTCTGCTGGCTCTCCAATTCTTGGTTACTGTCATATATTAGAAAATAGTCTGAATTTTAACTCTTCTTGCACTCCAATTCAGGCAATGTTTGGCTAGTATTTATTTTCTTGTTCAATTCTGTTGGTTAAGTTAGCTTGACATTTGGTATTGCCTTTTATTTTGGCGAGCTTTCTTTCCCCTTCGGAGCTGATCAGTCATTGTGTTCATGTCACTTGTTACGGTCCTTGTATAGCCTTAAATTGGGCTGCATTGCGCCCTTAACAATAGGCAGCATGTGAATTATTTGAGGGGAGAAAAAGGGAAAAAAAAACTTTCACCCACGTATTGTTACAGCATTATGGAGTAATTGTGCTAAAAACAAAAGTGCATGAGTATTTTCTCTTGTTCAATTTAATTTTCTCTTCATTATTTCATCAACACGTTTCCGAATCGGCAATTCACAGTTGTTTATTGCAAAATTCTCCAAAACCATTTGCATAACAACATTTTGTGAGTTTCACCTTGGAAAACTCTCTCTTCTACTTTTCTCTTTCTGGCTCGCTATGCTATTAGCTAGCCTCCATTTCACTGCTTTCAGGTTTTGCCATGTCATCTATAACCTGGTGAAATTTATACTTTGACATTCTTATGATTGCTTTCTGAAATTGCGATTGCCATCTCTCCAGGAGCCAGTTGCCTTTGTGGGTGGTATGTTTGCCGGTCTTCTAAGGCTTGATTTGAATGATGATCCATTGAAAGAATGGGTTGCAAGAACCGTGGAAGCAGCCGGAATTACCGAGCAAGAAATTGACGGTGATTGGGTCAAAACCTGAAGAAGAAGTCCCAGAACAAATTGAGATTGAATGATAGAGAATCTTGTTCCTCGCTGTATCATATACTCTGCATGGCAATTACTGCATATTATACAATAAAATCTTAGATGAACAATAGATTATTTTTGTCATTGTTTCATTTATTTTTATTTATTTCTGTGACATGGGTGAAAAATTCACAGATAAAGTTTACTCGGCGAAATGAAAAATCAGGAAGATTATTTTTATTTGACATTTTAAAAAATAATAATCAAAATGGAAGCTTAAAACCTTAAACAGCACAAATAAATGGACGGGTTAAAGGCAAACGAGAATCAGGTAAAGGTGAGGTGAAAAAAGGCAAGAATGGATACGGAAGGGGAATTAGAGGAATAAATACACAGAAAAATGGTGAAATTGGGATCGTAGGGAGGGAAAGTGAGATTGCCGATAGTTGGCGAGAAATCAGAAGCAGAATGCAGAGGAAACAATAATATGGTGGGGAATTCAACAGCCAACACTCTCGAAACCCAACGCATTCGTCGCTCAATCGTCTCTCAACCTCCGGATTGACGCTTGTTGCCATTCCCTTTCGTCTCCTTCTTTTGTAGTAATTATACTCTGTATTTTCCATGGATTTTGATTTCCACTGACACACTGTTAATTTTTTATTTTTCGGTTGTTTGATTGATTGTGATGTGGTTGCACAGGTCAAGCCTGATTGACTGGATCAGTGGCGTGGGATAGTGGGGGTGTGTTGGGAAGTTTCTGGAGCATGCTGTGGATTCTAGAATGCTTTTTCTTCGAGGTTAAAAGATTGTGTAGCTGGGTTCTGGCTGCGGTTGGGTAATCTCTCTTGCTCTTCAGCCCAGGTTTTGAATAATTGTGTGGCCTTTAAGATTTATGGTAGCATTTGATGAATTGTTTTTTAGAACAAAACTAGCAGAAAACATTGTTCAGTCGTTGGAACAACTTCTGAAAGGATAAAACAAAAAGTTTGCAAACAACATTTTTTAGTGGATTTTAAGTTTAAAAATGAGATGTGTGACAAATGGATTTAGTGCGTTTTAATTTTATTTCCAGAAACAGTCTCTGGGATTCAACATAAATTGGGTTTTGAAATTGACAACATACTGTCCATGACAGCTCTTTTTGCTTCTTGGTTTAATTATTTTATTCTTATGTTTTGGCTTTTTGGCTGCATTACAGCTCTTTTGGGTGCTCAAGCTATCCTAACCGATCTGCCTAATATACTGAGGCTCTTGAAAAAGAACATTGAAAACAACCTAAGACCTGGAGATTGCGGGGCTCTTCCATGTTGAAGGAGCTCACACGGGGAGATGCTCCTTATCAGGAATTGATAGATCCTTTACCAGATCATGGTAATGATTGGTATTTTTTTTCTCGCTTACAAGCAACTTACAATATCTCATATTCCTCCCATCGAAGCCCGAAATAGCAGCACACCATGGACTACTTCTAACTGGAAGAACTCTGAAAGGACTTATGTTTGGCGAATGGAAACCAAAATCTGACCTTACTTCACTAGTAGACAGGTATTTAAAGAAGTTAAGAATATATACAAAAAATTCCTCTCGGATTTGTGCTGCTTCAACAACTGTTATTTCTTTTTACTTTCCATGATGCAATTTACCTTCTATATTAGTCTACGAGTCAATGGATTTTGAGGCCTCGAATGGAGTAGGTTTGCTACAGGTATAGCATTACCAAGTTGAAATTGGCAACACAATGCTTTACTTATTTGAAGCAATACTCCTATGTATGTTTCAGTATTGCAATTTTAAGCACCTCTTTGATCTTTATCCTGCATTTTCAAAGAGTTTCCGCATTTCAGTCTTGCATCTGTACAATTTCTGTTAGTATTCGGATCTAGAACCAATGATAATGCTACTTAATAGAAATTACATCCAAAACATCCTCCTGACATGACTAGAAACTTAACCTTGAACATTTGAAGCCCCGCCATCAAAATTTAGCCCTATGTAAAGCCGTTATAGAAGTTAACTTGAATATCATACAACATAAAATGGCAAATGCATATATAGTAGCTTACATCATAATCGGTAGACTGTGTCTTTTCACTTGCAAATTGTTGGGAGAAGACAAGTTTTGTTTAACTTCAGTGCATCTTTATGTAAGAATCATGGTAGAAGAGTTTATTACTCCTAATCTTCCATTCAAAGATATCAACAAAGCTTTCAATCTCATGAAAGAAGGGAAGTGTTTGCGTTGTGTTATTCACATGCCAAAGTAGATACTTTCGTTTTATAAAGTCACGAAAGAAACAATAATCATCGCAGCCAGAGTTGAAGAATGTACAAACGTTCAGCCACCACTTGTGGAGAATCATGAGAAGTATGTAGTTTTCTTTGCATTGTATTGGCTAAAGCCCTTGACTCCAAAACATTTTGCAGTTTCCAAGTCAATAAAGATCGGTATTTTTTTGATCAATAACTGCCAATTTCGTTTTATCAAAAGGAGGACTTCGTTGAAATAAATTTAATCTTCAAAGACTTATTTGCAGTGAAGTAAACTATATGGGACTTTTCTGTACCGTTTCATTGAAGTTCTGAGCTCCTAATTAGTTCTTCAAAAGTCACATGATATCACATGGTTAATTACGCCATCAAAGCTCTTGATCATCTGATGAAAGCATCATTTGTATTTTGAAATAAATCACTGCACCATGATGCATTATTTAACAAGTGATTCCTGCGTACTGCTTAGCTGACCTACTTCCAAATGTAGAGGTTTAGGTGGGGGAGGTGAGAATTTCTCAAGCCCAAAAAGCAATTCCGGATGACGATGTAAAAAACAAAAGTCGGACAAGCAACTCAAAACTTTTTTTCTATAAATGCCATCTGTATTTTATTATCAAACCTTTCATAATATGTACAAAGACAGTTTTCGGATGAAGTTTGCTTGAACTAGAAGAAAAAGCAGAATCAGAAAAGAAGAGTACAAGTTGGTAATGGCAGAATATCAGAAAATTCATCCTCTGGCGGATGTCGAAGCTGCAACATCAACTTCTGCGAAAAGCGGCAGTTCACTGCAGCGACAGCAGAATCTTCCACGAGGGTTAGAAAGAACCGTTCCAGAGATGCATTCAAACCCACCGAAGAAAAGCAGAAGCTGTTTTTGTAAATGCTTTTGTTGGTCAATAAGCATCTTCCTGCTTCTCTTGATTATCCTTGCAGCCATTGTCGGAATTCTCTACCTTGCTTTCCAGCCAAAACTGCCAAAATACTCGGTTGACAGCTTGAGAATAAGCGATTTAAGGCTCAACCGTGACTTGACACTGTATGCACAATTCGACGTCCGGATCACGGCCGACAATCCCAACAAGAAAATCGGAATTTACTATGAAAAAGGAGGAAAACTCAGCGTCTGGTATTCCAACACAAAGCTCTGTGAAGGGTTCTTGCCAAAATTCTACCAGGGTCATCAGAACATAACCAAACTGGACGTGGCGTTAACCGGGCAAACGCAGTATGGAAGCACTTTGATGAAAGCAATTCAAGAACAGCAACAAACAGGGAGAATTCCATTGTATCTCCAGGTAGATACTCCTGTGGCAATCAAACTAGGGAAGTTGAAGCTGAAAAAAGTGAGGATATTGGGTCAATGCTTGCTGGTTGTGGATAGTTTATCTGCTAATAACAAGATCAGCATCAAAGCTAGCAATTGCAGCTTTAAATTGAAGCTCTAAATTATGATCATTGTATCATTTTTACTGTTTTTTTAATTCTTTGTTTTGTTTTCTTTTACCTCCATTTTCAGAGCATTACATAATGATATAATATTTGTCTCTGAACATCGTATTTTCACGACCCGCCCATAAATTTGGAAAATTCCCCAGGCTTGATGAGAATCTGTTGAGTATTCCCGAAGAGTTGGAGAAACCCTCTTGAGTACACTAGTGCATTCCGAAATCTTCTAGACTGATACAGTAGAGTTCTCTGGAAATGCACTCCGTATGCATTCTCTGACTTCTCTCGGGTGAGCGAGCGAGGTAACCACATTTACTTCAAAAATTTAACAAAGAAGTTGTCCTAACTGTGGCACGGGTGAGTTGTGCTAAAATCTAAACCTGTAACAGTATGCTTTATGAAGTGAACGGTACTACCAGATCAAATGTCATAAATATATCATATATTTGCAAATTTCAACAGAAGCAGTTTGTAATTCGAGTACTGTGTGGATTTTAGTTTGTTATACAGGGCAGAAAGAAAGCAAACCACAAGAAACTTTGTAGTATCCTGTCCATAACCATCAATCCTTTGTATGTGCATCAAAGACATCGGAGTCATTCTTCCTCAAAAATGTATTCAGAAAGACACCTGGCAAATATCCGGTGGCTGACCCGAGGGTATGGGTCAGTCAAAGACCAAATTGGTCTGTGTTTTGTACAAATCGAACGGCTCGTTGAAACATCCAAACATCGACTAAATGAAGCATTATACACATATTAAAAAATATCCAGTCCAATCCAGCCTTCCAAACGGGCCCTTGACGTTTGACCACAATGGTGTAAGACCAGACATCGAGTACCCAGCTGGGTAATACCGGACTCCAAACCCTGTCCCCGCTCCCCCCAACTAACTCGTGTTGATATGAAGAGTCATCTCTAGCCAGGCATGAACACCCCTTGTCTGTACCTAGCTTGGGAAGTTGACACCTGCCATCTCTAGATTCTCAACATTGAAACTCGTCAGGTCTTGTGAGGCATAAGTTTCCCAGTAGTGCTCTCATATCTTCTTACCTTAACCCTCGTTTCAAAAGATCCATTCTCTTTCTGTGATTTAATTTATGTTGTTTTCTTGAGTGACAAATGCTTTCTTTGTTCCTGTGCCCAATTGTCTGTGTGCTGTAATTGTAACTAATGCGATCATGCGGGAGAAGCTAAGCTATAAAACTCGGTTAATTGATAGTTCTCGTTAAAAAAAAATGACCCAGAGTTACAATCATGATTCCCAGAGCAACAAAAAGAAGAAAAGCTGATGGCTGAAGATGAAAAAGTAAATTGCCGTGGAAGATTAGAACTAGACCATAGCAAACACCCCTTGAAGAAAGGTTCTGCTTATCAACAAATGATCGAGAACCGCAGCTTGCTGGCCCCAACCAGGGGCCCCAAAAGCAAAAGAACTGTTTTTAAGTTCTGAAACTTACTTGTTTTTATTTAGGAGAGACAATATTTCCACTTTCAACGAATTTTGTACGTTTTTAACAAGTAAATTAGATCATGACCTGCAGCACAAGCAATATATAGACAGTCATTTGGTGTAGATTCTGATACTAGATTGTTGGATACAACTTTAGGATTTCAAATGCAAGTTTACTAGAAGTTCATAAGAATAAAACAATAGCATTTTGCCAAGTCTCCATCATTGCAAATAGTAACTGGATGACTGTTTTATCATTTTAAGCATGCTAATTATTACAAAATACTCTTGAAAGAGTAAATATGTTATCAATTATGGGTGCTAAATAGGTTTAACTGTCAAGATCTTTCAAGACAGTACAAAAAGACGTGCATATTGTCGCCGAGAAATTTAATTTATATCTATATATAAATTGTATCAAACAAAAATCAGCATGTTTTCTGAGCTTATTTCAGTGAAAAGGAGAAGACAATGCACATTTTTACTGATCAGCAAAGAAAACCATCCGTCTGCTAGAAATAGACCATTTACAAACGTTTGAGAACCTTGCACTAAACTCTTTATCACAGGATCAGACCTTACTTTCATTGAAAAAGGAAAGGAAATTGGAGAAGCAAGAGAAGAAATGACAAATGAAAAAAAAGACAGCTGAATATAATGAAAATTCGATTCACACGACAGAAGAATAATCCACCTGGTTTTGATTTCTGACTGCCCATGATGTGCTTGAGCTTGGCCACTGTATATCTGTAAAGTAAAATTTGTCGTTCATACAATGTGGCCTACCTTCTGTCAACCTTGAGTTGGTTGGAGCCAGTTTGCTCCCTATTCATGTTTTCCACATTCCAGGAAGGGTGTACCAGAGGAAGCTGATATTCGTCAGGTTTTAATGCCAGTGCAAAATCAGGCAAAGTTGGCGCTGTCTCCGTGATTCTGCAGTCAAAATCACCCATATCCCAGAAAACCGTTCATTATCAGCCTTCACTGCCGTGACAGAAAAAAGTTGCATATACACATAATATTTACTCGTTTTCTGCTAGAAGAGAACTTACTTTTCATGAGAGTATAGATCGCGATTTATCCGCACCTTGCTTGATGTATCTTTTGGAATTTTCTCAGAAAGATACTTCATAGTTCCCCAAAGCGGTGGATTTCTGTCCAACATCAAGAATTGAATTACTACAGGTC